>JUDQ01000563.1:0-16650 GCA_000812075.1 Scedosporium aurantiacum
CTTTTTTTTTTTTTTTCCCTTTCTCAACTTGCCTTCTATTGTTCAATTATCAATTTCTTGTCAGGAAATAGTCATTAGCCATTACTACAATTCTCATACTAAACAGAACGACCTGCGATCCGTCGAGGTTGATGATACAGGACAGGAGTCCACCTCATCCACAAGGCAATATAAGGACTGCAGACCCAACCTGTACACTAGAAACCGTTTCCACACTACTTCGCACTACAATCCAATGTAAACTAAACTAGTAAAGAAGCACCATCACAGCACTGGAGACCTCGCCCCTGCCAAGCGCGTGCCATCTATCTCCGATCACCCCTACGTCATAGGGAATCCACTCAAAACACCAGCCGGAATATCGGAGAACAACATTCTTTGCATCCTCATTACAGAACAAGAAAATAAAAGGGAGGTTCGCATTTTCCATGTCCTAGAAAGGGGGACCACTTCGGGACGGCAATGTCGGAACCTGATTTTAAAGTGGTGATGTCATGGGGTTCGAGGTGTGCTTGTGACCTACGTTTTTTCTGTCGAGGCTGAGGCTTTGCGTTGCGCGTACCTGCATTCATTGTTTTTTCCTTTTCTTGATCTCGAGGAATTGCGGGAGTTGATTGGATTGGGAGGCTGGAGGCTGGAGGCTGGGGAAATTCGAAGAGGTCATGTGGACGGGAACGCTGGGAAGTAGACTGCTGGTACTGTCGACGGGAGGAAAAAGTACACAATAGGAAAAAAAAAGCGAAATGGGTGGGTTCTGGTTCTAGAAACTCGGCTGTCTGCAAATATCAAAGTGAGTTTGTATTCTGGGGTCAGCTTTCATGCTTGGTTGCTCTTGCCCACAGAAAACTGGGTTCAAGAACACCACTATCATGTCCGCCGACATCGAGCAGGTCGAGGCGGTCGAGGCGCCTCACTTGACCTTCAACACCCTGCTGATCGTCGATGCTGGCAGAAAAGTATACCCATCTCATCATTCGGCGTCTGAGATAGAGTTGTATATCTCTTCGGAGATGCTACCTCGCACGATGAAGGCGAAGGATCCCACGTTCCGCCCTAGGGGAATCGTCGCGAGTTTGGTAGAGCATCTATTGTGCCTCAACCCCACAACGCCTCTGTCGATAGGCCCTTCAATGGTGTAGAAGGAGGGTACGTGTAGACGAGCCATGGGGATAGGCTGGGCGGGCTGCTTCCCACTAGACTTTGCACCATCGCCACCACTTCAAACTCTGCCCTCGAGAAGGACTCCATCTCCAGAATCCAGATCCAACCCGAGGTCACCTATACTATACCCTTCTAGAAAACAGCAGTTCTATAACTTTTCGGTTGGTATTCATGGTTATACAGCGAACTGGACTACGCCCGGCTTTCTCGGTCATGAACTACGCGAATCCGAAGCCTTGTTGGAGACAATGGCCGGGGTTTAGGCGCCGTCTCTGGCGGAATTGACAGCACCGTAGTGGCAAAGCTCACGAAGTAAGCCATTGGCGGCCGATTCCATGCTGTCCTTACAGACCACGGCCAAGGAAGACTCGATGAATGCGCCGAAGTTAAGAAGATGGTTGGCAAGCATTTCGGTATCGACCTCACTGCAGTCGATGCGTTGGAAAGATTCACGGCTGTTTTTTTGGCAGGACTTACCGACCCTGAGAAGAAGAGGAAGTTCAGTCGGGTAAGATTGGCAAACAGGGACCTTGAAGAGATAACGCAGATGACGCATGAGGTCTACTCTGCATCGTTGGTGGATTGCCGCTGGTACGAAGCTGCGAGTATCATTCTACCGTGCATGCTCTAGATCTAACCGTGAATAGGGTGTTCGTTCGACAAGAGATATGGGATGATGAAGCCAAAAAGCGATGTTTAACATTTCCTTGGGGTGGCCCTGATCAATCGACTGGGCCGAAGACTCTCCTTTACGCTGTAGCCAGTCATGCCATGTATGCTGCGGCTCAACCTGCCAATCGCATTCTCGATATATAATTCGTAGAAGCCAGTCGGTCGTCCGCTTCGAGTGCAGACACGTGACGCCTTTTCAGGCATCTATAGGTTACTCGCAGTGACCTGCCTGTGGACTTGGCCGCTGGGACTTACAAGAAGAGATGAGGCTATTTACGAATGAAACTTACAACTCAATTTTACACTTACTAAATTCGGCCCATTATGAACGAGGACTCGTTACCAGAGCATCTTAGGGCCCACGCATCTCGGATCCGAGGAGGACTCAAATTGACACTAGACGGCGCAGGTCTCGAAACCAGATGTCCGCTCGACAATGGGAGACACACCACCCAAGCCCGGTATTCGCTCGGCCGACTGGATGATCTCCCCTCCGAGATTATAACAGCCATACTACTCTCCCTCGACCTCGTGACTCTCACGACCTTCCGCCGCGTGAACAACAGAGCCATGGAGCTCGTCGACTCCCTCCCCGAATACGCAAAGCTGGTAAAGCACTGCCCCAACGTCATCCGCGCAATCCTCTGCCTCGGCGCCACCGCCTTCGACGTCAAACGGCTCCACCGCACCCTCTCGTCCAGCCGCTGCGCCGCCTGCGGCGACAGGTTCGGTAACTACCTCTACCTGATCACCTGCGAGCGCGTGTGCTACCCTTGCTTCACGGGAAACGTCGAGTATTTCCCGCTGGAGCTCGACCAGGTCCTCGAGTACACCGCCGACGCGGCGCCGAATGGGAAGCTGGAAGATTTACCCCAGGTCCTTAGCGTCACCGGCCGAGAGACCGGGGTCAGGACCCTCTTGTTCGATAGGCCGGCCGTCTTGGCTACGGTGCCGGATCCGCCGGCGCGGGCGTTCGATCCTTCGGGGGATTTTAGGAGGGCGGAGCCGAGGAGGTTCATGGCTGTGATCGAGGCGCCGTATTTTCCGGTGCGGGGAGCAGGCGGTGGCGGGGCTAGTTGGGGGTATTATTGCGTGAGGTGTAGGGTGGAGAGGGGGCCTGGTCACATGGGCTGTAGGGTGAAGTTTACGAGGGATGGGTTTCTCGGTCACCTTGGGAGTGTACATGATTTTGATGTTGGGGATGTGTGAATTGGATGTTTTGGATAGAAGTGTTTTTTTTTTTTGATTCTTCCCTTGTTTACCTTTTTGGTTGGAGATTCGAGGTAGACCCTTTGTTCTACCCTGAACACAATTGTATGATCTGGAGTTCTATTCTAGAGCCTTGTATACGATCTCGTTCGCGCCATTCGAAGGGATAGAGTTATTGACTCGGAATGCCCAAGTTTCATGGGAAGTGGTGAAAAGACAGATTCGCCTGGGTCTCTAATCGTATTCATCTGTGGCCACTTGGAGGCCTGGTGTTCCCCCCTGATCCCAGGTGACGAATGACAAACGCCCTCACATCATCGTGTTCACCGACATCTTGCTCCTTCGATTTCGACTGGTCCCCAGGGTTACGAAGTACGCCCTTGAGATCAACATCGAGGTCCGGGGAAATGAAACCGGGTAACATGACTAGTGCCAACGTGACCACATCTCGATCGCCACTAAAAGTTTCTTTTCTCCCCCCAACGCTCACGGACGCAAGTTTTTTTTTCCCTCCCTCCCCCGGTACCTGGTGCAACGCCATCGGCGAACGTACACTACCCGGTTTGACCGCGCCCGCTAAAGGGCCCAGCTTAAGCCGCATCAAGAAGCTGGGAAAGGGAGGCTGGCAGCAAGGCCAAAATGGTGGATTCACTCCTGTGGAGAGGATGGAGACTGCCAATATGTGACGACCCGATGGGGACCAATTGGACGCGCGAACTGGAATTATGTGGGGATTTATGCGGAGAGGATCTTTTTATAAGCTTGTATGCCTGCACTAGATGTTCGTTTAAGCTCCATTGGAGGCTAGCGGGCTGCTGTCGTGATGGTGTAGATGCATAAGTGAGGGCTAGTGCAAAGCCTGAGGAATATTTTTCGGGTTTGCGTCTAGTGTATTATTGATGTTGTGTAGTGTAGCATACGAAGTAGTGTAATGTACGAAGCAGTCCAGTGGACGCGAACGAAGTACAAAGTAGCGGAAGGAAAGGATTGAGAGTATTGAATTTGGAAAGGTCTGGGCGATTTGGTTCCCTGTCTTGGTCTGGACCAGATCTGGGGATGGGACACAAAGGTATCGAGGGGAGACTTGGACGAAGTACTTTTCATGTACCTTTGCGAAAATTTGTCCTGGTTACGGACGAGTCGGAGAAGGCGGAACCTGGGATGAGAGGTCACGAGGACCCGACATTTCCACACACGAAATAAATCACTTCCAATGGAGCTGGAACGCAACGATACCATGCTCTACGCTCTGGAAACCCCTGGTCTAGTCGAGTCACACTGATCATTTCATTACAAAATGACATCATTGACAACTTGCAACTTGCTCCTTACCTGCTGCCTACCCTTCTCGGTCTTTCGTCCTTTCGCCTCCAAGGATGCCATGAGCTACCATGGGCTGAGGAATGAGGAACTGAGGAATTGCTTCGTATACTTCACTTCGTACACTACTACATGCGGTGTACTTGTACGTCTAAAATCAAATTGTGGCAAGTACTCTCGATCGACCGGCCAACATGCATTTCTAAGTAGACAGTACTTCGCACCTGCTCTTGCGCCCGCCAAGTCCTCCCCATCAGGGTACATGGACGGTACAAGAAGTGATCTGATGCGTAACACACTTGGCCTAGTCCAAATTCGGTCCCCACGCACTCACACCAAGCTAAGAAGGCACATGCAGCTTCGTACTTGACACATACATACAACATTGAACATATCCAAGTGATCAATTGATCCATCGTGGTCCGTAATAATAACACAAACACAACCGAAGAAACTTGTTAACAAAGAGACACACGCTTTGTGAGCGTCCGGGTGGGGAGCACGAGAATCTAGACTCGTCAAACAGTACATGTAGGAAGAGAAATCATTGAGTAATACATTGTAGAAGAAGCCTCAATTGTAAGAAGTAACTCACGATACCCCTCGACAAAGTTCCCCCCCGCCTCCTTCCCTTTGGAAGACAGATAGCAACTTCTCCTTATCAAAGACGAGCCCGCCGAAATCCTCTTTTCCTTGAATCCCTTCACATACTTTGAACTACGCACCATCCCCAAGCTTGAAAGGGCATCTCGATCGAGACTCCCACCTGCTCCCCCCACCAAGTCTTCGCTTCATACACGTCTGACCACTTGCCATTCGTCCATTTTACAAGTCGTCCTGCTTGCTTATCTACTACACTACCTCAAATGCTCTTTTGAACGCCCCATGTACGCACGTCCACCGGCACAAGATCGACGACTCTGGGTCTAATAATCCAATCCTCGAATAAAAATTCTTGGATGTCGGTGGATCTATTCGAAGCTATTGCCATTCCCTTAATTGCCTTTTCTATACTTCAGCGTCTCCGTCGAGTCTCTGCGTCCCCCTCGGTTTGACCGATTCTAGCCGTCCGCCCCTCCTGGGGTCTTGTTGGGTAGCATCAGCCTATCAGCCCCAACCGGCGACACGGCACTTCGTTTCGCCCCTGTGTAACTGCTCTGTGCAAGATTTGATCCCTCCCATAGGCCAAGGAAGAACTGGGAGAAGCAAAAAGAAAAGGACGTCCTGCCGCAAACCCCGCAGCCCAGGCCGTCTTCTCTCCTGAGACATCCGCCGATTTTTTTGCGGGAGCAAATAAACCTCCACCTTCCTCCCTTCAAAACCCGCCGCAACCCGCCTTCAACCATCCAACAACTCCACCGAGAATCTACCTCCGCCCGGAATTTATTTTCCCCTTCCGGTAGTGCCGATACCAACCTACGAACTCCGAGAGACGCGACCGATACGGTTTGTTGATTCGGTCGAAGCCCGCTTTCTCTCGCCACAATCGTTCGGCGCGCCTGCCGTGCCGAGCAGAGCACCCCCCTTCTGACACCCCCCCTTCTATCTATCCAATCCTTGATTTTTGCGATGAAAGGGTATTCCCGCCATGGGTCGACTGGCTCGCGCCAGAGCCCGCCGTCTACCGCCCCGCCGTCCGCGTCGCCGACTGCGTCCCAGCAACAGCCCGCTACCCAGCACAAGCGCGTCTACCAGGCCTGCATCCCGTGCCGTCGCCGTAAAGTGCGATGCGATCTCGGTAGTGTCGATAACCCCCACGACCCTCCCTGCGTGCGCTGCCGCCGCGAGAGCAAAGAGTGCTTCTTTAGCGCTACGCGCCGCAAGCGCAAGACCGACGACGGCATCGACGTCGACGGCTATCCCGCTGACGAGTACGTAATTCGCAACGGACGCAAGCGCCTCTTTACCGGTGATCCCTCTCCCACGGCCATCGACCGGCGCCTGTACAGCGAGGTGCCCCTAATTCCCACCGGCCAAATTCGGCGGGAGCCCTTGCGCCGCCCGGAGGGACCGCGCAGCACTACGAGCACCGGTCACGGTAGCACGAGCAGCCGTCACAGCGACTTCGGTGCTGGCACCGGCGACGACTCGAATGCGCAACTAGAGAACATCGAGGCCCAAACTGTGATGCGCAGGGGTGTGTATGGACCTCACGACGCACTCGACCTCCTTTATAAGGCTGCCACTGATGGGTTCGTTTGTCCCCACCCCCTTGTTCTCCCGATGCTTTCCGGACCAATGCACAGGGTTCGCTAACCAACCTTGTCCCTTCGTCTAGTCCCTTGACGACGACCGATCCCAAGATCGACGGCCCCACTGCAACCACGACGTCGATACCCCCGCCCCCGACGACTCATACCGATTCCACGCCGCGCCAAAACGTTCGAGATTCGAGGTCTGTGGACGAGAGGAACGTGAAGATGGAGGCTGCCATCGACCCCGCGCTCACCAAGAAGAACCTGGCGACGGAACCTGGTTACGCTTCGGCCATCAAGGCATGGAATCGCTTCCGGTTTGTCAGGGCTGGCTGGTTCTCCGCCCAGGAGGCAATTGAATATATAGACTAGTAAGTTGATGCACTGCAGCACCATTCAATCCCTTCTTTCCCCCCCGGCCTTGGGATGACCTTCAACTGACCCGTTGCCTTACTAGCTACTATGAATATCTTTCACCGCTTACCCCCATCTCCCCGCCGACTTTCCGCAGCCCCGGCTCCCACCTTACCCTCCTCACCGAGGAGCCTGTCTTAACAGTAACTCTCCTTACAATCGCCTCAAGATACCGAAAGATACCTGGCACCGGCGGGCAGTCCCGCTCAAATGCGATCCATGACCAGCTGTGGACATATTTGCGGGGCATGATCGAACGTTGTCTGTGGGGACAGGAGGCGTTTGGCGGCGGCTTGTTGCCGCCTGGCTCCGTCATCACGGATGAGACCCAAACGAGTAGCACGGCGCCGTGGCGCGGCCTGCGCAAGGGAAGCCTTCGTACGCTTGGAACGATCGAGTCCTTGATGATCCTTACGGAGTGGCATCCGCGAGCGCTTCACTTCCCTGCACCCGAGGCCATCGACGAGCTGATGCTACCGTCGTATGACAGGACAGATCCTGATTTTGCCTTTGGCGAGGACGGCTGTCAGCGTCCTACCGGTATTGGCGGCAAGAGGATCGAGAGCTGGTTGGAGCCGGCGTGGAGAAGCGATCGTATGTGCTGGATGCTCCTCAGCACGGCTACCGGTCTTGCCTACGAGCTCGGAGTGTTTGACGACATTGACGAGCTGCTCCGGGATGGTGCCATAACGAGACCGGAGTATGAAGAGGAGACGTACCGCCAGCGCGCATATCGCATCAAGAGGCTACTTCTAATATACGTTACGCAGCTCGCCGGAAGACTTGGCTGGACCAACATGGTGCCCGAGTCGCTTCGAAAGAGCGACCCTGCGGTATCGCGCAGGCGGCCCACAGCTATGGATGGTGCCACTCCTGGGACGAATCCCTCTTCGCTTTCGAATGCGTTCAATTATATCCCAGACCTAGAACTCGACGACCAGATTATCCACTGTTGGGCGGGCATTAGCAACGCGATGCACATTGGAAACGAGAAGCTCTTCCGGTCGAGGCAGCATACCACCGACATCATCCAGAGCGGCAAGTACGTTGATCTGCTCAAGGAATTCCATCCCATCCTCCGGGACTGGCACACAGAGTTTGAGCGGTTCCGCCTCCCCCCATATATCCGACATATCCTCACTATCGAGTACGAGTACGTCCGCATATATATCAATTCGCTCTCTCTCCAGGCCGTCGTCGAGCGGTGCACCAGTAATGCAGGCAACACAGCCTCGGGGAATGGGAGCGCCGCAGGCAACGCCCCGCAGCTGTCGCCCCAGACGCAAAACTATTTTGGAAAACTGCCTCTGGGCCAGCTGGGTGGCTTCGGCGCAGCGGACCAAGAGTACGTCAAGGAGGTTGTGAGCGGCTGTCGTAACCTCCTTAGAACGGTGGTAGATGGTCTTCTTCCCGGGGGCTATCTCAAGCACGCGCCAGTGCGGACGTATTTCCGCATCATCAGCGGCGCCATGTTCCTGCTCAAGACGTTCGCGCTCGGAGCTCCCCGCGCAGACGTCAAGCTCAGCATAGACCTTATGGACAGCACTGTCGAGGCCCTGCGCAACTGCGTGGTCGACGACGTGCACCTTGGCATCCGGTTTGCCGACCTCCTCGAATCGCTGACGAGCAGGCTACGGAACCGGTTCATCCAGGCGCCAACCATTGCACAGGCCGCTTCCGCAGACGCTAGGAGCGATCATGACGGCGCTGCGGCTGCCGGCATAAATGGCATTAGCAGCCAGCATGCTAGCGGTGATACGAATGGTTGGGTGGCGGATCCTTCTAGGCCACGAGATGGTGTTAATGGACATGGTGAGTAAACCAAATTATTCCCGCTTTTTCTTCCCTCCTTTCTTTTACTATTTTACTAACAATCGACATCCCAGACCGTCTCGGCTCTCCCACAATGGCAAACATCTCCGCAACACCCTTCGATCTCAGCACCGGAACCTTCCCCTATCCCTCCGGTGCCGCCTCCGTACTCAACCCTTCCACCCCGGCTCCCATCGACAACGTCGTCGAGAGCGGCGCTGCCAACAGCAACAACCCTACTAGCGTCTTCGATGACTGGAACACCCCCGGTAACGAGATGTGGTACCTGCCGCCGGGCCCGGCCTTCTTCCAGAATATGGAAAACACGGCGGTAGCTATGACGGCGGAGGGTGTAAATGTCGGGGGTATGGATCTGCTTGAGTACATGGTCATGGATCAACCTTTTACGAACCTTGATGGACACTCGTATGGAGGGTGAAAAATAATAACAGAATTGGGGGTTAGGATGCATATAGGATAAGGGAAAAAGGCGGATGGGAAAGGGGATAATGGGATGGAGGCCATGGGTAAGGAGTAGCGGGAGTTTTCAAACTGCTTGGACTTGTTATTTTTCTATTTTTTTTTCAATATTTTGGGGGTATATTTCTACTTGTCATGAGCCATGAAGGCCAGTCATGGACAGGAAGGGGATCTTTTATATCTTACGGAAAAACAAAACGTGGGGAGGCAAAGCGTGGATACTTTTCAACATGAGGAACGAAGGGAAAGAGGTCGAGGCAACACTACAAAAGAAACAAGGATTTTTAAGGGGACAAAAAGAGGGGATATATGTGAGGCAAAAAAAAAAAAGAAAACAAAAAAGAAAACAAAGCTAAGTTAAGAGACTTCAAGATTCGGTTTGAAAAGGCGCAAGCTTTCTCTGGAGGGGGAAGAAGAGAGGATGATTTCTCTTTTTGAGTGTGTATACTTGATTTGACGAGACGGAGGTCCTCTTTCGAAGCTTTGAGGGCTTGAGGGCTTGATGGCTTGATGAGATATGAGACTGGGAACGGAGTCATGCCGGTTTTTTTTACTTGCGGATATGTGTTTGACTAGCGACATGTAAAATACTTTCCGCTCACACTGTTTTTGATGTGTGCGAGCAGGACTCCAGGAAAGCCTGTAGCTTTCAGGAGTTTATATATTGAAATTGGAATGACCTAAATGCTATTCCAATTCTTATTCCAATTCTATTCCAATTTTTATTTCAATTATTTATTCCTATTTCAACTCCCATTTTAGTTCCTATTTCAGTTCCCATTTCAGTTTCCATTTCAGTTTCTATTTCAGTTCCTATTTTCACCCTTCTCTACTTCTATAGCCCACTCCCCATACCACCTCACCAAGAAGCCAAATATCAATATAGCTACTTCTTAAAAATTACTTCTAAAGTAGATAAAAACTTATTTAAATTTTAAAAAAAATTAATAATAAAATAATATTTTTATTTTTAATTAATATATATATATATATATATATATATTATAGTAGGGATAATAGTAACAGCAAAGTAAAAGAATATTTTTTTAACACAAACATTATTTCATTTCATCATCTCCCTTATACAAAAGGGAAATATCTCTTAAATAGAAAAACAGACAAGTTCTTTAAGTCCTCCTATCAAGCTTTTTTTTAAAAATATACTTCTTTATACTTTCTATACTTATTTTTTTTTAATTATTCTTTTAATTCTTTTATAATTCTTAATTTAAAAATAAGTTTTTTATTTTATCTATTTATTTTTAAAGTCTTCTCTTATTCCCTAATAACACTAGGCTACCTATTTTAACTTAGTAAATATCCCTAAAATATTCTAAGTAACTATTATAAAAATAACCTAAAACTTCTCCCTATTTAAAAGTTAACTTCTTTTCTTATTATAAAGTAGCTCTATTCCTATTAATTAATAGAAATCATTATTAAAACTAATATTTATTACTACCTTATAAGAAGTTTTATAATAACCTTTTATAAAAAACTCTTATTTAACTATTTCCTTTATTAGTAATTAGATAGGCTATACTATTCTACTTTATCTAGAAGTCTAACTAAGATCTACTTAGAAAGCTCTTAAGCTTTATTTATAGATTATTACTTTTACTATAATAAATAAGTTTCTTAAAACTATTTACTAAAAACTATAATAGTTAATAAGGAAGATAGTATACTAGCCTATAAGTAAAAGAAGAAAATAATTATAACTTTATTAGCTTAATAGTATATAAATATATCTATAAAAAGAGATTCTATTAATTAATTAGATTTAAAAATATTAAAAGATAATAAGTATTTTTAAAAGTTAAAGCTAAATATTAAAAGTAGCTTAAGAGGCCTTAACTAAGCTTATTAAAATTTTCCCTTAGAGAAAATAAAAGCTAAGCTTACCTAAATAAGAAAGCTTATCTTTAAAATAGTTAATTAATAAATTTTAATTAATAATATATAAAAAATTATAATTAAAACCTTTATTTAGCTTTTTCTATTTTAAATAACTTTAATAATAAAGTAAATATTAGTAATAAGAGCTTTTAAATATATTATAAAAATTATCTCTATATTAGTAATTAAAAAGGTTATAAAAACTAATTAGATTTCCTCTTTTAAAAAGTCTTTAAATAATTAACTAAAGATAATAAAAAAGACTTTTATAGATAGCTTTAAATATTATAAATAATAATTATTATTACCTTTATTAATTTACCCTCTATTAATATATTAAAATAATATTTACTTTTTTAATATTAAAAACCTAATATCTTATTTTATATTTCTACTTATTTTAATATTAAGTCCTAATAATATTTCTAATAATATTACCTTAATAGTAGAACTAAACCCTTCTCTTTTTACTAATATAAGCTAGTTTATATTATCTAATCTATTTACTATTTTTATAATTTAAGTAACTAATAATAAAAAGAAAATCTTAATATTTAATAAAACTAATATTACCTTTTTTATTAAATATTATAAAGATAATATTCTATTTACTTAAAATAATAATAAGTAAAAGTTTAAACTTCTAAAAAAAATAATTTAAAAAACTACTTTAGCTATATAAACTATTATCTATAAAATTATAAAAAGCTTTATATAAAAAAAAGTTAAGAAGATATTAATTTATTAATTTAAAGATAGTAATTCTAAAGCTTATAGAAACTATAACTAAAGATATAATAAGCTAATCTCTAATAGTTAACTAAATTAGTAAAAAGAAATAGCTAAATAGATATAGAACTAATAATAGCTTACTATAAAATATAAAAAGCTACTATTAGATAATATAAAAAAATAAGATATCTTTAAAACTATAAATAACTTTTTCTATTAAAAACTTATAGCTAATTATAATATATCTTATAAAATACTTAAAAATAAAAACTTAAAATAATTAATTAACTATATATAAGATATTTTTAAAGTTAAGTTTAACTAAAAAAGTATATATATAAAAGATAAATATATAAGGAGGCCTAGATAAAAAGTATTACCTTAATAAAATATCTACTTTAAAAAAGATAAAAAAGCTATTAACTATAATATTTAGATTCTCTAATAACTATAAAAAGTTATTAATTAACTATCTTCTACTAAAAAGAAGTTTATAAGCTCTTAAATTAATAAGTTAACTAAGAAAATATATAAACTATAGATTTACTTTATATAAGTAGAAAGTTAAAAAAAAGCTTTTTAGATAAGTAAAAAGGGCTAGAGTAAACTTATATTAAAGTATAGGAAGTATAATAAAGTAGATATATATAGTATATTAGAAAAGAAAAGTAAGTTTTCTTACTATTACTACTAAAAAAAGTACTTATAAAGAGAATATAAAGTAGCTATATATAAAATAGATAGTATTTATAATTATAACCTACTTATAAGTATTTTAACTTTAAATATAGAGGCTTTATATAAATATTACTAACTTTTTATTTTAAGAAAGTTTTTAATTAATATCTAAAATAATAATACCTTTTATAAAGAATTTATTATTATAATTTTATTAAATTAAGATATTCTAGAAAAAGAGGGCTATATAAAGACTAGAAGCTACTATATATAACTAGAAGTTATTAATAAAATATAATAAGAAACTTAAAACTTCTATAATAACTTAAAAAACTTAATTTATAATAAAATAATAATAAAAGTTTATTAAAATAATTTAAAATATATATTAGAAAGAAATAAAAACTTTATACTTTTTAAAGCTAAGTAGATAGAGAAGATAAAGGGGAAATAATTAAAGAAAGAAAAAAAAAGAGTAGATAGTTTTCTAATATTTATTAGAAAGAAGGAGGAGATAATAAAATCTAGTAAGACTTAGTTTAAAGTTAAAAGACTCCCTTATTAAAGAAAAATAAAAAGCTATAGATATCTATATAGTAGCTAGTAGCTTTAAAAGGGAGAAGACTTTAATTAATTAACTAAATTCTAATTTAAAAATAAATAAAAAGAAACTAGAAGACTTAGAATTAAGTAAACTTATTAAAAATATAAAAGAGATACTTTAAAAAGCTTTTAGAAATAAAACTTTAAAACTTTTAAATAAAGTAATTATAAATAAGATCTTTAAACTTAAAGTATTTTTTATATTAACTAAAATAATATAATTATCTTTTTAGCTTATATTAAAATTAGAAAAATAAAATACTAACTTTACTAATAAAATCTAAATATAGATTTTAATTAGTAAACCTATAAAAAAAAAAGACTATTAGAAAAAAAAGCTTTTAAGGGGAGCTAATATAGCTATATTAAAAGTATCTAAAGTAAAAACTAAAAGTACTTAGTAAGTACTTATAGACCTCTTTATAAATATAATTAAAGACTTCTTTAAAAGAAAAAAAGCTATTAATTAATAAAATCTAAGTTATATAGTAAATATAATAATATTATAAACTAAGTTTAATTTTATTAAAATATATTTAATATAGTAGTTACTATATATAAAACTAAAAGTTAGTAAAGCTACTAATAATATAGCGGGGATAAAGGTAATAGTAGGGTAGAAGAATATTTTTCTAGCGCAAGCATTATTTTATTTTGTCATCTCCCTTATACAAGAGAGAAATATCTCTTAAATAGAAGATAGATAGGTTCTTTAAGTCCTCCTATTAAGCTTTTTTTACTTTATACTTCTTTATACTTTTATATTTATTTTTTATTTATTCTTTTAGTTCTTTTTAAAGTTCTTAATTTAAAAATAAGTTCTTTATTTTATCTATCTATTTTTAAAGTCTTCTCTTATTTTCTAGCAATATTAGGCTATTTATTTTAGCTTAGTAAATATCTCTAAAGTATTTTAAGTAACTACTATAAAAGTAAACTAAAACCTCTCCTTATTTAAAAATTAACTTCTTTTTTTATTATAAAGTAGCTTTATTTCTATTAATTAATAGAAATTATTATTAAAACTAATATCTATTACTATTTTATAAAAGGTTTTATAGTAATCTCTTATAAAAGCCTTTTATTTAACTATTTCCTTTATTAGTAATTAGGTAAGCTATATTATTCTACTTTATCTAGAGGTTTAATTAGGATCTACTTAGAGAGCTTTTAAGCTTTATTTATAGGTTATTACTTTTATTATAGTAAATAAGTTTCTTAAAGCTATTTACTAGAAACTATAATTATTAATAAGGAGGATAGTATACTAGCTTATAAGTAAAGGAAGAAGATAATTATAATTTTACTAGCTTAATAGTATATAAATATATCTATAAAAAGAGATCTTATTAATTAACTAGATTTAAAAGTATTAAAAGATAGTAAGTAATTTTAGAAGTTAAGACTAAGTATTAAAAGTAGTTTAAGAGGCTTTAACTAAGCTTATTAAAATTTTCCCTTAAAGGAAATAGGAGCTAAGCTTATTTAAATAAAAGAGCTTATCTTTAAAGTAGTTAATTAATAGGTTTTAACTAATAATATATAGAGAATTATAATTAGGACCCTTGTCTAGCTCTTTTTATTCTAGATAGTTTTAGTAATAAAGTAGGTATTAGTAATAAGGGCCCCTAGATATATTATAGGAGTTATCTTTATATTAGTAGTTAAGAAGACTATAAAAACTAATTAAGTTTCCTCTTTTAAAAAGTCTTTAAATAATTAACTAAAGATAATAAGAGAGACTTTTATAGATAGCTTTAAATATTATAAATAATAATTATTACTATCTTTATTAATTTACTTTCTATTAATATATTAAAATAATATTTACTTTTTTAATACTAAAAGCTTAATATCCTACTCTATATCCCTACTTATCTTAATATTAAGTTTTAATAATATTTCTAATAATATTACTTTAATAGTAGAGCTAAACTCTTTTCTTTTTACTAGTATAGGCTAGTCTATATTACCTAATCTATTTACTATTCTTATAGCTTAAGTAATTAGTAATAAAGAGAAAATCCTAATATTTAATAGAATTAATATTACTTCTTTTATTAAATATTATAAAGATAATACCCTATTTACCTAAAGTAATAATAAGTAAAAGTTTAGATTTTTAAAAGGAGTAGTCTAAAGAGCTACTCTAGCTATATAAACTACTATCTATAAGGCTATAAAAGGCTCTATATAAAAAGAAGTTAAAAAGATATTAATTTATTAGTTTAAAGATAGTAACTTTAAAGCCTATAGGGACTATAACTAAAAATATAATAAGCTAATCTCTAATAGTTAGCTAAATTAGTAGAAAGAAGTAGCTAAATAGATATAGAATTAATAGTAGCTTACTATAAAATATAAAAAGCTACTACTAGATAATATAAAAAAATAAAATATCTTTAAAGCTATAAATAATTCTTTTTACTAAAAACTTATAGCTAATTATAGTATATCCTATAAAGAACTTAAAGATAAGGACTTAAAATAGTTAATTAACTATATATAAGATATCTTTAAAATTAAGTTTAGCTAAGAAAGTATATATATAGAAGATAAGTATATAAGGAGGCCTAGGTAAAAGATATTACCTTAATAGAGTATCTACTTTAAGGAAAATAAAAGGGCTATTAACTATAGTATCTAGATTCTCTAATAACTATAAGAAGTTATTAATCAACTATCTCCTACTAAGAAGGAGCCTATAAGCTTTTAAATTAATAAGTTAACTAAAAAAATATATAAACTATAGATCTACCTTATATAAGTAGAAAGTTAAGAGGAAGCTTTTTAGATAAGTAAAAAGGGCTAGAGTAGGCTTATATTAAGGTATAGGGAATATAATAAGGTAGATATATATAGTATATTAAAGAAGAGGGGTAAGTTCTCTTACTACTACTATTAGAAGAAGTATATATAAGGGGATTATAAAGTAGCTATATATAAGATAGATAATATCTATAGTTATAACTTACTTATAAGTATTCTAACCTTAGGCATAGAGGTTTTATATAGGTACTACTAATTCTTTATCTTAAAAAAGTTTTTAATTAATATCTAGAATAATAATACTTCTTATAAGGAATTTATTATTATAATTTTATTAAATTAAGATATTTTAAGGAGAGAGGGCTATATAAAGACTAGAAGCTACTATATATAGCTAGAAGTTACTAATAAAGTATAATAGGAAGTCTAAAACTTCTATAATAATTTAAAGGATTTAATTTATAATAAAATAGTAATAAAAGCTTATTAAAATAACTTAAAGTATATACTAGAGAGAGATAAGAATTTTATACCCTTTAAAACTAAGTAGATAGAGAAGATAAAGGGGAAATAATTAAAGAAAGAGGAGAGAAGAGTAGATAGATTTTTAATATCTATTAGAAAGAAGGAAGAGATAATAGGGTCTAGTAAGACTTAGTTTAAAGTTAAGGACTCCCTTATTAAAGAAGAATAAAAAGCTATAGAT
>JUDQ01000564.1:0-16618 GCA_000812075.1 Scedosporium aurantiacum
AAAAAAAAAAAAAAAAAAAAAAAAAAAAAAAAAAAAAAAAAAAAAAAAAAAGCTGGACCAAACGTATTAATTATGTGTTATTATCGATGCCAACAGTGTCATTGCGCAATAGTTTTGTGACTTGTCCAGACTCCAGAGTGAAAAAAGTGAAATTAATGTAATGACATCACTGGGTGAAGATCCATGCTGTCACACTCGTCGTCTCGACTCGCTATTTATCCCTAGATTCAAAGTGTTCAATCACAATGCCGTGGACATAATATTGAAAATTAATAATCGGTACCTCTTTGATTTTGTGACGTTATTTGGTTCCAGCAGGTCGAGAGCGGCTTGAGGCGATTGCGCCATCGCGGGGGCAACACGGCACACGTCAAACGTCAATTCATGGCTCACGACATCCTGTCTCTCCAAGACAACTCCAATCTACAAACTCTCCATCCGCAAGAATCCACAAGTGGAAGCCAAGAGCAATACGGTACAAAATGACATCGATTGCCGATACACATAGTGACCAGCAACAACCACTGCTGACAAGCGGTCCTGTGTCTCAGGAGCAACACTACAATGCCGCGGATAATGGGACTGTTCCGTCAGATCGACCCTGGCAACCCAGTGGACCTTCGACGTTCAAACGCAGCCTCGGCGTCATCGATGCCTTCGGTATAGTGATAAGCATAGTCATTGGAAGCGGCGTCTTTACCTCCCCCGGCGCCATCGATACAAACGTTCCATCGCCAGGCGTGGCATTAGTGATCTGGGTCCTCGGAGGTGTGCTCGCCTGGACGGGAGCCAGCACGTTGGCGGAGCTCGGAACAGCCATTTCCGGAGAAGGTTGGTGCTCTTCAGAATCCACTGCACTCACATTTTTAAAGCTGTCCTGTTTAACCTCAACATCCATCTAGGTGGCGTCCAGCCGTACCTCCAGTACATCTTCGGCGACGTCTTCGGTTTTCTGGCAGCTTGGACGTGGATTGTCGCCGTTATGCCAGCGACCCTCGCAATATTAAGCATTGTGTTTGTAGAGAGCATATACTCTGCCGTAGGGACGACGACCCAAAGCCGCGGGCTCGAGCACAAGTTCTTCTCAGTCTTGATCCTAGCCGTCATGACCGGCGCCAACTCCGTCAGCACGAGGGCGAGCACACGACTCAACGGCTTCTTCGTGTTGACGAAATTCATCAGCATCCTTGCGATCGCGCTTGCTGGGCTGGCAGTCATAGTCCTGCAAATCTCCGATCCGCAGCGCGATATTGGTGGAAGGGACTGGTTTCAGAAGCCGTGGTTTGGCAATCGTGATACGATCGATCCAGACGGCCACGAGATCCGATGGTCGACTTTGAATTCGTGGGAGATTCTCGGCCATCTATCCGCTGCTTTGTACGGCGCTTTATGGGCGTATTCGGGCTGGGACAAGGTGCGTTTGTTAGCTGCGGCAGACTTGTCTTTCATACACATGATACACGATACCTAGCTTTTCTTGTTGCAGCTCTAACAATATGCTCCACAGGCGATATACGTCTCGGAAGAACTGTCGTCCCCTGTCCGACAGCTACCTTTGTCAATCAATTTAGCAATTCCGACTGTAATTTTCAGCTTTTTAATTGCCAATGCCGGCTATTATATCCTATTACCCTGGGATGTGGTTTCGACGACTGACAGCGTCGCAGTGGTACGAGCCCTGTTCTCCCCTGCTCTGTATCTCGCCACCCAGTTGCTTCATGCTAATTCGTGAATAGACCTCTATTGCTAGACTTTTAGGCCCGTCTGCTGGTATTTTAGCGGCAATCCTGATCTGCCTTGTCGTCGCCGGGTCACTTTTGGGAAATTCCTTCGTCGCGAGCAGGATGATCGTGGCCGCTGGAAAGCGAAATTGGTTTCCGCGCATCTTCACCCTGGTAGGACGCGTAGGTGCCGGCCCGCCTAACGAGACCAGTTCGGATGACGCCAGGGACGTGGATGGAGACGAGTCTGATGCTCCAGTCAACGCCCTCATATTATCCGCCATTCTCTCCACCCTGTACATCCTGCTAGGTGACTTCCGTGCTCTCCTCCTTTTCAACGGTCTGGGAGAGTATTCCTTTTTCTTCCTTACTGTCGTTGGCGTCGTCATCTTGCGGTATCGAGAGCCGAATCTACATCGACCTTACAAGCCATCGATCCTTGTTCCTACCATTTTTGCTTTGGTCAGCGGCTTCGTAGTAGCAAGAGGCTCCATCTTTGCGCCCACGCAAGCTGGAGTACTGGTCATCCTTTGGACTTTGGGGCTGGGACTCTACAAAGGTTGGGTGGCACCATAGGGGTTCTCTTCCAAATACTCCACGACAGTGTGGATGTGAGCGGCATAGAAAGAGCTAATTGCTTTGCCAACAAACTTTTGGGACTCACGTTTATTTCAGTAATAGGTGGTTTTCGCTTTTGCTCGTCGGTTCACAATCTTTGTTCCTACCGGGTTCGGAGGCAGAATATCTCTTAACTCCGACATCAAGCCCTCAAGGGCGATGGGCATAAGTCCGAGGGATGTATACGAAGCGACCACATATCTGTTTACAATACCAATCTTAATACATCCTTGCTCACTTGTGAGATCTCTCTGTAATTGCATAAGAACCGTTTGTGCGCCGCCGGAATGTACGCCAATGAGATGCGTCTTCTCGCTCATGCCTCATCTCGTACCCACCTCGGAGCCACATGTTGCGTTGCCCGTACCACAGAAACACGTCGGACTCTAGTTTGATTGCGGTCAGCCAGTCCGGGCCTTCCGAAGCGGGCCCTGTGTCATTAGGAGATAGGTCGTCATGGTGTAAAAGAAACCCGGGTGGATTTACATCCCTGCTTTTCGCTACGACAGGTCTGACGTGAGATTTCGGACAGAACGGCGGTAAGGTCGCGGAGATGTCACAATCCTACACTGCCAAGTCAGGCATCTCCCCATGCACGGGTCAGTCACTCGCTTCATATTTAATCAAGACGACGGGTCGGCCACATTCAACTACTTTATCTTCCTCACTTATCTGTATTTTTCTTGAACGAGCGGTAACCAAAAACCCGTGAGAGCAATGGCACCATTCGAATCAGCTTCCAAGCAAGGCATGATTGCCTACGCCGCCCCCAACTTTTACCAACCGCACCAGGCACGCCAGGCTATCCGAGATGCGCACGAGAAGAAAATTCCCCCTCTTTTGTTCTATTACGCTGGGTTGAGCTCTGTCCCCATCACTCGATTCCTCGCGCCAATGGGGTATGATGGCGTGTGGATCGATTGGGAGCATACCCCGTGCAACGTCGAGACGATGACCGACGTAAGCCTTCACTCTGCCGTGCTATGTACACGTGCTGTGGATACTAATCGTTTAGTTAGATGGTGCATGAAGCCATTTTTATGAGTGGTGGTCGCACAATTCCGTTTGTTAGGTAAGTCTCATCAACGGGCAACCTATCCTGGAACGCGGGGGCTGATGAAAACCCAAACATCAAAGAGTACCTGGGCACGATCATGCGGCCATTGGATGGGCCCTTGATGCTGGTGCCAGTGTAGTTGTCCCTCAAGTCGAGACAGTCGAGCAGGCAAAGCATGTCGTCTCCTCGGCCAAATTCGGGGTTAAGAATAGTAATGGGAGTCGGTCCGCACCACCCTTCCGTTATATTCCGGGTCTCACTGATACACCTTGCTATCCGAACAAGGAGTTTTGGGAATGCCTAAACGAGCAAGCCGCCATCATGATTCAGGTGGAGAGCAAGCTGGGTGTCGAAAATCTGGACGCCATATTGACCGAGTGCCCAGATATTGATATTGTGTGGCTTGGAAGTCTCGATGCTAGAGTTAGCATGTCTCTCCCTTCGAACCACGGAATGGGTGGCGCCGAACCGGAATGGCTTCAAGTCGTGGAGCTCTATGATGCGACCATGAAGAAGCATGACAAACCAAGGGGTGGTTTTGCTTTCCCCAACCCGCCATTCGGGTCAGCGGAGGGTCTGAAGAAGGCTAGTGAGACGTTCTCACTCATCACCGTGTCCGCCGACGTTTTGCATCTTTCCTTCCTAGCTCAGGATCTTGCTGATTGCAAGAGGATTATTGCAGAGGGCTCCGCAGAGAGGGATGGCTTCCAAGTGAAGAACGGCAAGGCGGATACCTAAGACAATGCCAGAAAATTGGATCATGAATTCACCAATATGACCATTATCGAGTAGAAAGCGACGTGCCTCATTCTAAGTAAAAAGCTTCCCGCTAGAGCGAGGGGAATCATGAAGTTGGGGGGTGTTTCAACTAAATCCCAATGTGTTTGGAGGTGTATCTCGTACAACTAGTAGATGGGGGACTGAGGTGTTCTCATAGCCCATCGTATTCGAATCATTGATGGCAAGCACTAATTCTCACCGTCGAGATTTCAGTACATACAAGGACTCTCTTTTTTCCTCACATTTCCTCATTTCTTCGTAACTACCTTTGCGCCCCAGTCTCAAAACATGGTAGTGATCGGGATCTTAAAAAAGAGTTTTGATATGAGGAGGGGATCGAATTCTAGATTTCAACCAAACCACGCTGCTACCCGTACCTGTACAAGACCAGCCCGTAGAGCAGGTAAAAATGATCATGTGTTTGAGGAATTCTCGGCGGTTAGGTCACTCACGCACCCGATAGAAACTGCATTTGTGTCCCTTGTTTGTAGCAGGGAAGCTCACCGAATTTCCGTAGGTGCTTCGCTGTCGGGGAAGCAATCCATTTGCAAATTGAACTCTCGAGACTATCTAACATTTTTACCACTCCTCATCATTACTCTCCAATAGAAAACAATTCTAGACTCAATCGGTCCTGCCCAGAGGCTTACCGACGATCCAGCACAATGTTGTTATCCACTCCTTCCAATTCTTCTCGATACCCTCCGAAAAGTCAATGATTGGACCCTTCCGAATCTCGATCGTTCCGTTCTTGCTATCGACAATGCCGACTAGAATGCGGAGATGCTTCCCTGCTGCGGAAACAACCGTGACCTGCGCCAGTGTTAGTCGTTCCTAGTCGTTTTGTATGAGAATATTCATCATGTGCCACTCACCGGGATGCGGCTCCGGTTGCCTTGGCCCTCGTCTAAAGCCCTCGCGCCGCTGAGGGTTAAGATTGTTCTCAACTCAGGGACGGAGATGCGACCATCGCGAAGGGGTACTTTGTTAACCAGGGTGCACACTACATGCGGCTCAGGAGTCGACTCCTGGGTCGACTCAGGATTCTCTCTGTGCCATATATGAGTGACCGCCCATTTGACAACATTATTCTGCCGGTTTAGTCGGTATTCGGAAGGGACTCTATGTGCAGGAACAAGTCAACATCGTGTTGTGCGGAATATATCTAGTTTGCTAAGGTACTTACCCCCTCCCTGTCCATCCAGTGGATTCTATGACCCCGTAGAAATCTATGCCGTCGTCGTTGTCTGCTTCATGATGGTTCTCCGCGTATAGCTTGAGAACACCGGTGATCAGGTCCGCGTGCCACCAGTCGTCAAGAGTGGGGTCCCAATCAAGGTTGTGGGTGAATCCACCACTAAACCAGGGTTTGTTAACAAGGATGGCCTTCTCCATATCCTTGAAGGGGAAGAGCTGCGTGAATGTTTCGGCGCGCAGGTCGGGTTTGTTCGTTTTCGGGTCAAGGGGTGTCCCGAGGTTGAAGTCGAGAGGGACGCATTTGATGGCGTTTGCTCGCAAGTACTCGGGACTGACATAGTCCTCCTGTAATTTCAGAACTGGGGAAAGCCTGGGGCGTACAAAGAAGGTGTGGGTAGGACGTCTCGAGTCGATGGTGTGGTGCGTGGTCTGTGTGTGTTGTTGTTCGACTTGGTGGGGGCCATCAGTTGCTAGAGGAATTTCTCTCACAATTTTGGGGCCTGGCTGTCGGGGAGAGGTCCGCATTATGTAGATTATGTAAGTGATAAAGGGAAGAGAAAGAGAGAAGTTGAGAGAGTTGTTGTGCTTGTGATGTTGGGTGATGCTATTGAGGGGTGATGGTGGGAATGGGAAAGTGCAGAGGATGAGGAGGGAGCGTGAGATGATCGATCCATCGATCCCCAATGAAACTAGAGGGATTCATGTGACGCGAGTGTTGGCTGGGCAGCTAGAATTGCCCTGAGCCAATCGATCGGCCTGGGAACACAACATCAATCACAGTTCAAATGTGATTGTTCCTCATTTTCCCCAAAACATGTCACTTTGCAATCTAAGCTGCCCTCCTCAAAACCTCAATAGTTTTCATAGTGTAGAATGTACTCATCTGTCTTTTAAAGAACGCAAAGATTAATGCTAAGTTTGGATGGCAAGATTAAAAGCGGCTTGTGATGGACTCTCTCGACAGATTCTAAGTAGCACTTCACTGAGGGTCCAATTCGTGACTTCAGATACTCAAAACGGTTGTATTGGTTGTCGCTATTTATAAATTGTCCTCCAAGTCTGGCCACTGAATCTTGAACCGGATGGCGGGTATTAACTCTGGAAATGCATTGGCTTCTCTATTCTCGACCGATTCCCCATCCAGCTCGAGTGAAGCCTGCCTTTTTTCCCACAATGCTGCCTGAGCCGCTGTCCGAGCATACTTCTCCCACCATTCTACCAGGCAATCCATACAGAATGCGTTCGAACGGTAATGCAGAGCGCCGAGGCGCGAATAGCGGTCGGTCCAATATCGAGTCACGGTGCCTAGGGCTAGGAGCTCTCTGATTCTTGGTTTGTCGTAGACGCTGGCGACGGTAGTGATATGATGATTATTGGGTCTTCTATGGACTGAGGCGCGATAGAGAAGGGGATCCAGCGGTGGACCATCAACCAGATCACTTATTTCACACACAGTGATTCCATCGTCGTTCAATATGGACTGCTCATTGTGACGCCATTGCCTAGATTGGTCGGAAACCTCCGACGGCGGGAAAATTGGGAGGGATATGTAAATGACTTGAACAACCACCATCAGCTGTTTTGCCGCTCCCCAGATATCACCCAACTGGTTATTGCCTCGTGTTTCGTTATCGAGACCCGAGGGGAGAAGAATGCTAGTAAAGCTATACGCGGGAACCGCGAAGTCTCCAGCTCGCTCCAGATAGTCCCCGCACCTCAAAGCAGCTGGACGGCAATCGGATCCAAAGTCGAGGCAGTCGTCGGAAGATACCCACGATGCTATGAACCGCCTTGTAACATCCTGGTAAGACCCGGGACCGCTCCGATACGGGGCACAGCCGTAAATTGGGAAAACATTGCGCCGGAGGACTACCTCTCGTGATTCACGACAAACACGAGACAAGGTCGGCATTGGGAGCTTCGCGGTCCAGCAGTATGGCTCACCAACCCTCTGGCCTATGTGCAAAGTGCGGTAGCCTCTCCCCGGAAGAGAGGCTTCCCATATCTGCAAACGGATCTCGGCGGGCAGGTCTGGAAATCGGTGGAAGCCACGCTCAAGAGGGATCCGAGCCTGGGGTGTCCGGCGAAATGGCGAGCCGCTTTTACGCTGCGTCGACAACTCGAATGCTGTTAAAAGCTGGTGCCGGATGACGGATTGCTTCTCTTCGCTCAGCGTAGGTTGGGGTGGGTAAAAGGCGTTAATGGTTCCAAAGATGACAGACTCGGTGAGGAGCTGGCCCAGTGTTGCTCGTGCATTTTCTGCGTCCCTACTATGATTTCTCCCATCCGTAGGTTCGACTGGGTCCGAAAACCATGAGTGGGCGATATGGGCGCAGGTGATAGTCTGAGTGAGGGAACCGCCGGGTGGGGGAGTGTAGCCGGCAGAGGTGCGATAATGGTCGACTTGCTCATGGTTGACGCGATCCCTTCTGGCCCGGAATCCAAACCCCATTCGTTCCAAGGTTGCAGATATTATATAACGAAATTGAGGCACCGGCCTCTGATTATGATGTTGGCTCTCCATTTCGGCGCTGACCCTCCTTCCCTAGAGTCTCCTTTAATCGGCCTGCGGAGAGCCTGAGATTGCATCGAGTGTATTCTGTGTCAGTCACGTGAAAGAGTTTGATCACATGACCACATCTGAAGCAAATGGAGAAGCTGGGAGGAAGCTGGGAAGAGTTGAGGCGATGCGCTTTAAACAACTCCCCTAACTTGGAGCCTGCCATTAGTCTGTGGTTCTCGCTCGATTTCAGACAACTCACTGACTCGACCGGACCATATTTGAATATACGTAGCTCTATTCCGATGCCTAACCATTTCTAAGGTGCTCACTCGTCTTTAGGAGCATGGATTCTACCAATGCACTCGCCAAACCCAACTTTTTGCCCTGGTGCTCCTGCAGCACCACGAATGGTAATGGTATCACCATCCAGAAGGAATTTTCGAACGCCTCCCCCATTAAGGACAATGTCATTTTTACCTCCGTTAGATATCTCCAACAGGCTCCCCTTCTGGCCTAGTTCCGTTCCGCTAATGGTACCAGAGCCAAGAAGATCACCAGTCCGGAGCGGGCAACCACCAAGCGTATGATGTGCAATCATCTGGGGGAAAGACCACATCAAATTTTTCGAGCTTGTTTTCGATATTGTCGTGGTATGACCTTCCGGTGCTGTTGTCAATCCTGTTAGAACGTCCTTCATACTTCATAGTTGACATGCGGAGATACATAAGACCTACTCGTCAATTCGACTTCTAGATCAAGCTCGACCACGTTGTTGGCCACTGATTCCTTGAGGTAATCCTGAATCTCGGTTTTATTCTCGATTCCCTTCGTCTTAAACGGCTCCAGCGCATCAGCCAGCACGACCCATGGGCTAATTGTGCTGGCAAAGTTCTTGGCATTAAACGGACCAAGTGGCACATACTCCCACATTTGTATGTCTCGAGCGCTCCAGTCATTGAGAAGCACATACCCGAATATGTGGTTCTCTGCATCGTTGACTTTGACGCGGGATCCGAGCTCGTTGCTGGTCGCAATGATGGCACCCAACTCTAACTCGATATCGAGTCGCCTTGAAGGCGCCGTGGTTGGCTGTTTCTTTTCGGCCGTCGGATCCAGTAGAATTTGCCCCATGGGTCGATACACGGGAGTTTTGGAAACGATGACGCTCGATGAACGACTATGGTAGGCTACAGGCAGGTGTGTGTAGTTCGGTTGCAGAGCGTTGGCAGGGCCACGGAACATACAGCCAACCATGTAGGCATGGTTATAACCAGCATAGAAATCCGTGTAGTCACCTATGCTCAAGGGTAGATGATTTTGGACCGCATTTTGGTGGAGCAGAGCCCGCTTTCGTAAATCCTCATTGTCCCGTAGAGCTGCGGGGTTCGAGGTCTCAGATGAGAGAAGATCCTGGATAACCTTCCGCACTTGGCCGTGAATTGGTCTGCCCAGCGCTGCAAATGAGTTCAAGGTCGGCTCATGGAAAACTTCGGGGTGATCCTTCAGCATCGGGAACAATTGGGTAAAGTTGTCAGACTGCGAGAGCTGCTTTAAGTCGAGCACGTAGTCTCCAATGGCTACGGCGGCCCTCGGCGTGGGATCATCTTGGGAGGTAATAATCCCGAAAGGAATATTGGCGATGGAGAAAGGACTCTCCGGTGAGATGTCGGGAACCCAAGTCGTGGTCATTTTCGTGGGGTATTGTTTGACTGAGGTACAGCACAGGGAGGGAATGGGGAAGGATTTCGAGAATGTGCCAAAATATTGTTCAAAATACTATTGCGCGGTACATAATACTATTGATGCAAGAAATGATAAGCTGATCACTTCGTATTTAGGAAGCATTCGGCAGTGGTTAAGCCGTGAGATGCAACGCGGGGTCGCTGATGATGACCACATTTTCGACGGAAATTCCGAGTTTCCCCAGACCCTGGAAACATGGAATGCATTCCAGTGCTCGGAATAGATTAGGGGAATTTGGTGTCGAAAACGAGCCGGCGCCGATTCCGTTGCGCTAAGTCTCCGGAAATGTGGAAATGTGAGCGCGACAAGATCCAGCCAAAAGTGCAATTGGGCGATCCGATTCGTTGTCCGCCCGTCCCACAATTGTCAGAGGGTCAATTGAGCAATTGAGCAATTGGTGGGGGGAACTGGGAGCTGCAGATCTCTGCTGCGTCGTC
The DNA here is from genome assembly GCA_000812075.1 of Scedosporium aurantiacum. Classification (NCBI taxonomy): domain Eukaryota; kingdom Fungi; phylum Ascomycota; class Sordariomycetes; order Microascales; family Microascaceae; genus Scedosporium; species Scedosporium aurantiacum. The sequence goes on from JUDQ01000564.1 coordinate 10,057, forward strand.
AAAATTGGCGCATCATTTCGCCGATCACCAATGTCGGCGAGTGAGGTCGGCATAGACAGGACGTTGGAGAAGTTCCAAAGCTCCAATTTGATGCGTTCTGGGTATCAGGAGAGAAAAGCGCAATACCAATTAAAAAAGTAACACAAGACAATAAAAATATAACCAGTTTAAGGAAAATAAAGAGAATGGCAAGGCAAAGGACTACATCTGATATCACTCCTGGCAAACGCACAATTTAACATGGGGAGTAACAAATAACAATAGAGCATGGACGATGGCCCGCGACCATTATTTGACAAGTCTGATCTATCTACTTCGTACCATTACTGCCTCAGCCCCTCGGGAGTGTCCGCTTGCTTTGCCCAATGAGCCTCCTGGACAGCAGTTTCCTTGCTCACCTCCTCGTAAATCCTCTGAACCGTCGGAAATGCGGTCAAGTCAACACCCCATCTCACAGCACCCCAAACAGCAGGGACCAGGCAAACGTCGGCCAAGGTTATAGAATCGCCAACAGAGTACTTTCCAGCTGTAGTCGCAAGCACGCGTTCATAGGCCTCCAGTCCTCGCTCTTGAAGCTCTCGGCTCCAAACCTCCTTCGATGCGCCGAGGCCGTCGACACGCTGCAGAATGCGAAGGTTCGTGACCGGTTGTGTGTCGGCCGCTATGATGTTAACCAGCGCTCGCACGGAAGCTCGAGCTTCGGGGTCAGCGATTGGAGGGAGAAGCGGGTTCTGGTCGGGAAATTTCTCTTCGAGATACTCCAGGATCGCCACGGATTGAGTTATGAAGGTATTCTTCTGGTCAGGCTTCGTGACCTGAAGAGCCGGAACTGCACGGGATGGGTTGATCTTCTCATAATCCGCCGACGATTGATCCCCCTTCAGTAAATTGACGTAGACATGCTTGTATGGGATTTTCTTCAGGTTCAACGCAATCCGTACGCGGCCGGAGCACGAAGACCGGAAATAGGTGTATAGAGAGTACTCGCAACCGTCAGATGCCATGTTTGATTCGGTTTTGCTGCCAATTGATCTAGCTCCACGTCAGAACGCAGGGCTATTTCGAAAACTTATATGATTTCTAGTCGTTTCCCTCCTGCGCTGCGCTCGGAAATGTGAGTTCCGGCTACTGTCGGGGTGCCGGCCCTAACCGACGCGGGGTAATCATCACGGAATTCGTGCGTCTTCATCTGACATCAATTGATCTTTGCTCGAGAATCGAGACCGCCGTATTGCTGACAATTGATGGAACTCAAGTTTGGAAGGTCGTACGTCTACGGCTGTTCCTTAGAATATTATCTCATCAAAGATAGATTCGAACTCCATCTAGTCCTGATGACCATCGTAGCCTTGACTAGAGATTTAGGACGGTGTTGGAACTGTCAGGGTTTCGCGGGGAGTTCTTTTTATTGTATTTTTTTTTTTTCCATGAGGAAGATGAACATAACACGGGAGATTATCTCTCATCATAATTGAATCATACTGACTGATACTATATAACAAAATCCTTTATTTGGATGGCTCATTCAATTCACGCTTACAAGTCCTTCGTCCTCTCTTCCGCCTCCGCAATCCACTTCCTCAGCTCTGGCTCGTTCCGTGCCTTTAGACAGATCTTGAAAGGCTTAGGATCGATCGTAAGAGCCGTGGGGCAGCTATTACACTCAAAAGGATCGATTATGGGGTGGTCCTTCGGATCCTTCGCCTGAGTGATGCGGAATGCGGTTATGAGTCGGACGTACGCAGTGAAGAGCTCGCGGTTAGCCAGGTGAGACCCGGCACACATACGAGACCCAGCACCGTAAGCGTAATGGGGAGTGCCACCTTCAGGGTCATCGAGGAACCTCTCGGGTCGGAACTCCGAGGGAGCGGGGAACCGTTTCTTGTCATAATCTGCTGCCCAAGCATTCTGTTGTTTTGGACAATTGAGTCAGCCACTACTCAACCCTCTGGGAGTCACGAGCCACGAGAAACGAGAAACGAGAAACTTACCATGAAAAAGGTGGTGCCTGCAGGAATGATGGATCCATTGTATTCGATGTCCTTAATGCTGGTTCTCGGAAGGCAGATAGAAATGACAGTCCAGAACCGCAAAGTCTCCTTGACAAGTGCAGTAACGTACGGGACCTTTTCCTCGATCAGGCACTTCTCCCAGGCGTCGCCATTAGGGTAGACCTGCTCAATTTCCTTCAGGGCTCTCTGTTGGATCTTCTGGCCATCGGGTGTGGAGAGATATGCCAGGCCCAGAATCAAGTTCACTGGCACTGTATCGAGACCGGCAGAAACCATGGTCAGGCAGATGGACTTCATTTCCGCTGCAAAAGAAAGACGGTTAGCGGAGCGGAAACACAAGCTTGCGGACTCGCGAGGCGGAAATGGATGAAGGACTCGGAACACATGGGCTCAACTCAAAAAAAAAAAAAAAAAAAAAAAAAAAAAAAAAAAAAAAAAAAAAAAGGAAAATTCCATCCGTACCTTCGTTCAACTTCGCATCCGGGTCCTTGAGGATATTTCCGGTAATGCATGGCTTGTCTGTTCCCTTCGCAATCCGGTCCTTGAGATCTGTAAGCATGTCCGACAAATACTTGTCCCGGCGAGCGCGGAACTCCTTGGCATGTGAATTCTGAGCTCCCCATATCCTCAGGAGCGGGACGTAATCCTGCCAATTGTTGCTCGTCGATCGGAGGGTGGAGATTTCGCGTTCGACATAGGTGATCTCTCGCAGCAGGGCGCTGTCGATGTTTCCGTCAATGCGGAAACCGTAGTTCAGCGTGAGGGACGTGTTAAGAGCAAACCGCGCGAAGTATGGGGTGGGGTCGATATCCTGAGTGCCGTTCTTGGAGTCTTCGAGGAGTTCCTTAATACTAGCTGTGGATTCCAAATCGAGGATTGGCATGTAAGACTGGACGGCGGGGCGATTCAAGGCCGTTCCCGCGGCCTTACGTCGTCGCTTGCACGATTCGTCCCAAGGTGAAGTGCCGATGGTGAAGCCTTGAGACGAGGAAACGACGGAATGGAAGGTATGGAACATGGGCCGGGAGATGAGGGAAGATTGGTTCTTGATCCAAAAGTGTCGAACCGTCTCGTAAGAATTGACAAAAACTACTCGCTGATCTCTGTGTTAGCATCGTAGAAACGAACGATTATCCACTCGAAAATTGTGAGTATGGCCGTAATTTACCTTGGTCCCCAGCCGTGTCTGGAAGACAGGACCATACTGCTCGGCCCATTTCGCGGCGACGCGGGCATGGTCCGTACCCAGCTGCAACAGATTGCCGAAGATTGGAACACCCGGGATGGAAGGGAGATTTTTAATTTTCGGAATGTCGGTCGAGTCCAACAGTTTAATGAGGACAAAAGTCGCCGCGAGGGCAGCGACTCCTATGACCTGGTACGACACGTCCCCAAGGTCCGCAATCATGGCGGTCACGTCTGTAATGTCTGAAATCATGATGCTGCAGGGATAAGGAGGTAGTTGCTGTCAAGACTCAAGAGATGGACGAGTTGGATTAGGGAATAGTCAGAAAGAAGTTGAAGTTGAAGCTGCTTGGGCATTGCCTTATATTTTTGACTCTCGTTGATGTATTTTACCTTTTGTTCTTCCTCGGCGGCGCAAAGCACGAAGCGGGTCCAGACCCTTCTCCGGATCAGCTTACGATTTCTGACGTTCCTAGTGGTTAATGCTTGAAGCCGGCCTGGGGTAGCTCCCTCCCCCGCAATTTCGATTCCGTGACGAAAAGGTGGTGTGGATCCTCCCCGGCTGCTTCCCCCTCATGGGCGAGAGCTCGGAATTCGGAACCCCACACCAAGATATTCCAGATTCCGATTCCATTGCCAGATGTGGACTAGTGCGTTGGACCGTTGCGACAAGGTGACCAGAGAGGAACACACCATCAAAAAGTTGTCGGACAGAATGTTGTCGGATTGCGCCGAGATTCTCCTTTAACGGGATGAATGACGCTAGGGGTATAAGAAAGAGCTCCTCGGTGGGAGGAAAAAAGAGAGAAAAAAAAGAAGAATACCAGACCAAAATACCGGCTAGGAAATTGAGTGATCCGCCACAACGCTTGACCTTATCTCGAAGCTCAGCTCTCTGCTTTGTTCCCCTCCATCGTCAGAAGTCACCATGCCGACCAGTCAATTTACAGTAGAAGAAAAGTACACCTATCTGAATGGATTGGGCTCTTACCATGAGTATGTGTTTTCTAATATCCAAAACCAGAGGAAATAATCGTTCAGGTTTGCTCCTCCACCTACCCTATATAGGTTTTTAGTAACATTGATGGTGATAGAACTGAGGCGGTTAAGGGTGCTCTCCCTGTAGGACAGAACTCTCCACAGAAAGTTGCCCTTGGCCTCTACGCGGAGAAGCTCTCTGGCACCGCCTTCACAGCTCCTCGCAATGAAAACCAGCAGACCTGGCTCTACCGCATTCTCCCATCTGCCACCCACAGAGCGTTCCGGCCGTCAGCAGCTGAGCTTTCTGGATACCCAGCAAATGGAAAACCGGACTACATCCAGGTTCCAAACCAACTACGCTGGCGGCCATTTGAAGCCAGTGAGGATCTCGATTTCATCTCCGGCCTTCGGCTTGTGGCCGGCTCGGGAGACCCGACCACCAAGACAGGTCTGGCCATCTACATCTACGGTGCAGGAAAGCACATGTCGGCGAAACAGGCCTTCTACTCGGCTGATGGCGACTTTTTAATTGTCGCTCAAAAGGGTACGCTTGACATTCAAACCGAACTTGGCCGGCTTCTCGTTCGTCCCGGAGAGATTGCAGTGATCCCGAGAGGAATTCGATATCGTGTGGACTTGCCTGAGGGGCAAAGTCGAGGATACGTTCTCGAACTCTTCCAGGGCCATTTTCAGCTTCCTGAGCTCGGCCCGATTGGCTCCAATGGCCTTGCAAATGCACGCGACTTCCAGGCACCTGTCGCCTCTTATGAGGACGACCAGTCGGATTGGGTCATCACAGTCAAATTTGGCGGGCGACTCTTTGATGCGGCACAGGATCATAGTCCTTTTGATGTAGTAGCGTGGCACGGCAACTACTACCCGTACAAGTACGACCTTGGTCGGTTCAATACCATCGGAAGCATCAGCTACGATCACCCTGATCCTAGTATCTTTACAGTGCTTACAGCACCGAGTCCTATCGTAGGGACAGCAGTGGCCGACTTTGTCATCTTCCCGCCCCGCTGGCTTGTAGCCGAAGGCACTTTCCGTCCGCCATGGTATCATCGAAATACCATGTCGGAGTTCATGGGACTGATCGCGGGCGATTACGATGCCAAAGCCGGAGGACAAGATGGTTTCCAACCTGGCGGCGCCTCTCTCCACAACGTCATGGCCGCACACGGGCCGGATGAGGGGACGTTCGAAGCAGCTAGCAATGCTGACTTGGCTCCGCAGAAGGTAGGATCGGGCAGCATGGCGTTTATGTTTGAGAGCTCCCTGATGCTGGGTGTCACGGACTGGTCATTGGTCCGTTGCCAGCGTGTTCAGGAGGAGTATGTAGAGCATGCATGGGGTAAGCTTCAGAGACGATTCAAGGCGCCTGCTCAAGAGTAGTAGCTGCGAGCCTGCAACTTGTCGTAATAATGACGACATAAAATGATTTCGGGGTTCGGTTTCTAGATTTATTATTTAGGTAGCATCAATCTCGAGTCGTTTTTGTTGATGTTACGCTGCAATATTGGGTCAATCCCGGCATTAACCGGGGTGTCGCGGGGGTCCGCGGGGGGAAACCGCTTTGAAATCTTAGATCTCGGGCCTCGCTCGTAAGAGCTTATTATGCCTCAGCCGAAACCGTAGCCGGTTTTGCCCTGTTCCCCCATGCGGCCGCCTGCATCAATGCTGACGAAGTATAAGGTTGTGGAGGATGTGAAGCTATTCCCTTTCCATCCAGGATCCATCCATGGTCCATCCTTCCTTCCATCACCGCGACTCCACCCCCGCAACGCACGGACCTCGGCGTCCCATCAAAGATTCCTTCCTTATTGTGGAGTATTTTGGGGCAGGCTTAGTCATCGCGAGTCAATTATTCGCAAATACCGAGTCTCCACTCCTATCGCTCCTACCTCTATCAACTACCCCAAATCCTCCAAGCAACGCAGTCATTTTTGCTTCGTACCTTGCCAGCACATCTCCACCCGCCCTCCATGGCTACCTCATCTGTCCTGGCACTCTCCGGCGTGCGGAAGAAACGTGAGCCGTATACGCCTGTCGCCTGGTTGGATTCCCCTTTCCCCCCCTTGCTCTCTCATCCCCCTGCCTGCTTGATTCTCATCGTGCAGCTTATTTTAATTAGGCGCCATTTGCTAATGTGCTCATCTTTTCTTCCATATCTGCAGTTCCGCGTGCAAACGACGCAAAATTAAATGTAGCGGTAATAGACCTTGCGCAGCCTGTGCGGCCAGCGAGTCAGAATGCAACTATGAGCGTTATTCTCGATTCCGTCCTAGATTGTTCGTCGTCCGCCCCCCATAATCGCGTCCTCACCCCTTTCCTGCGATGGCTTGTGCTCGCCTTCCATTCCCCCCCCCCCCCCCCCCCCCCCC
>JUDQ01000565.1:1714-16589 GCA_000812075.1 Scedosporium aurantiacum
CCCCGGTCCGCGAACCCTCTACAAGCAATCCAACAACGGCCTCTACGGCTTCTCCCGCATCCGCTTCGGCAACAACGTCTCCGGGCGCAACGACACGCGCACCCCGCGAACATGGAAACCCAACGTGCACCGCAAGAAGCTCTGGAGCGAGTCCCTCGAGGCGTGGGTCAAGACGCGGCTGACCACGCGCGTGCTGCGCACCATCAAGAAGGAAGGCGGGTTGGACGAGTATCTTACGGGACACGGGAAGAGGCGCGTCGAGGAGTTGGGCCCCGCGGGGTGGAGGCTGCGGTGGCTCGTTATGCAGACGCCGAGGATGAGGGAGAAGTTTGCTGCCGAGCGCGAGAAGCTCGGCGTACGGCCCAAGGAGGCCGAGGACGGCGCGGCGGAGAAGGACGCCTTGAAGAGGGAGGAGTTGGTCTGGATCGCTATGGATTACGCTACCCCGGGACCCCTGAGCAAGAAGACGAGGGATATCCTTGAGAGGAGGGAGAAGGAGATGTTGGAGCAGGAGTATGCTTTTGGCGAGGGCAATGTTGATGTGCGGGTTAAGTGGGTGGATGGCGAGGTCCCCGAGGGCTTCGAGGCCGAGGTTGAGCCTGAGACTACGCAACCGAAGACGGCATAAATTTGCAAATTCTCCATTTCCTCGGAACGGAAACGACCGAGACGGACGCCGGGTACGGTACCCTGATCTCGACGATGACTTGATTCAGAACTATTTTGTGCGATTAGACTCTTACGGGAGGCGGTTTTGGATTTACTGATAGAGGAGAGACACCATGTTTTCTTAGCTTGACCACAGCCCCCTTTTTTTTGCCATTGTATCAATATGTACACCAAATACGGACAACACATCAACACCGGCTAGTCCCAGATAGAAATAGGAAAAAGAGAAAAAAGTGTTGATAAATTTTCCTTCCGTTACCTATCGACAAGTGACCAAACTTATATACCAAGTGAAGCGTAACGCCCATTTCTAGGTTCACTTTCCACTTTCTCTCCTCCCACCATCGCGCCATCCCAACCATTCAATCTCCCTACCTTAAAACCTCAAATCCCACCCAATCAAAGGTCCAATCTTCGGCAGCTCATCCGCCACGCTCTGCACATCCTTATCACCGCGCCCACTCACGCAAATCACCAGATCCTCGTCCTTCTTCATCGTCTTCGCCAGCTCGATACCGCCATAGATGCCGTGCGCCGACTCCAACGCGGGGATGATGCCCTCCAGCTGGCTAATGAGCCTGAAGCCCTCAAAGGCCTGGGCGTCCGTCACCGCGCGGAACTCGGCCCTGCCGCTATCCTTCCACGAGGACAGCTCGGGTCCGACGCCGGGGTAATCGAGACCGGCGGACACCGAGTGCGTGTTCTCGATCTGGCCGTGGGTGTCCTGGAGGACGTAGGTGCGCACGCCGTGCAGCACGCCGTGGGAACCCGCGGTGAGGGTGGCGCTGTGGCGGGGCGTGTCGATGCCGTCGCCTCCGGCCTCGAAACCGACGAGCCTTACGCTGAGGTCCTTCGAGAAGGGGTAGAACATACCGACGGCGTTGCTGCCACCACCGACGCAGGCAACGACGGCATCGGGAAGCTTGCCACGCTTCTCGCGCAGTTGCTTCTTGGTCTCCTCACCAATGACAGACTGGAAGGTTCGTACAATGGTGGGGAAGGGATGGGGGCCGATGGCGGAGCCGATGATGTAGTGGGTAGTCTCGAGGTGGACGACCCAGTAACGCAGGGCCTCGTTGACGGCGTCACGGAGGGTACGGGAGCCGGCCTCTACGGGGATGACCTCGGCACCTAGAAGGCGCATGCGGAAAACATTGAGTGCCTGACGACGGACGTCTTCCTGTACAAGTGATTCATGGGGTCAGCAAATATTCTTGAGCGTTGGTGGATGTTGATGCTCCGGATCACCACTTACAGCACCCATGAAGACGGTACAGGGCATGCCAAACTTGGCACACACAGTCGCAGTAGCGACACCGTGTTGTCCCGCACCCGTCTCGGCGATAATCCTCGTCTTGCCCAACCTCTTGGCCAGGAGAATCTGGCCAATGGCGTTGTTAATCTTGTGACTGCCAGTATGGTTCAAGTCCTCGCGCTTCAACCAGATGTTGGCACCACCAGCGTGCTCCGTCAGCCGCTCAGCCAGGTGCAAGTGTCCCGGACGGCCCATGTAGTCGTAGAACGACCTAAACTCATCCCAGAAGGACGGGTCATTCTTGGCCTTGTTGAAGCCATCCTCCAACTCGGTGAGGCAGTCCATCAAGCTCTCGGGCACGTACTGACCACCAAACTCGCCGAATCGATCGGGGATCTTGCCGTGCAGGGCGGCCAGCTGGGCAACCAGGGCCTGGTCCTGCTCGGCGGAGATGTTGTGCTCGACGGCATCCGTAGCGCCCCTCTCAACAAGGTCGGCATTGGCGCCGCCCTCGAGAGTCTCGATGGTTTCGCGACCACACAGGTAGGCGCAGTATTTTCTCACATCCTCGGCGTAGCTATCGGGATCGGAATTGTTGAGGGTCGTGATGATCTGGCTACCCACGGCGACTCCGTCGGCGATATCGGCAACGCTGAGGAAGTGCTCGCGGGTGCTGACGCCGAAGCCGACAACGGCGGGCTTGTCGCCACTGTACTGCTTGACGCGCTGGATGAGCTCGGGAAGGGAGGAGTTGAGAGTTCCAGTGGCTCCGGTGACGCCCATACGGGAGACGACGTAGATGAAGGAGTCGGCGAGTTGGCAGAGGATCTTCATGCGGGCGCCCGAGGTGGCGGGAGCGATGAGGGGTACGTATGAGAGACTGTTGGTCCGGGAAGAGAAGAGAGAGGGGTTAGCGGACACGGTTGTTCCTCAAGGGGTTCAATGTTCAATGGTAAATAGTCTGGCGACCTCATTGTGCACAAAGGCGAGGAACTGGCACAGGAAACTTACCCGCCGCGCGAGCATAGCTGGCGGAAAGAGACGGCCTCTTCGGGAGGCAAGTCGACGACGATGAAGCCGTTGAGACCAGCCTCCTTGCAGCGCTTGAGCAGGCGATCCTCGCCGTATCTAAGGAGTGGGTTGTAGTAGCCCATGATCAACACGGGGACCTTGAGGCCTCTCGAGCGGGCATCCTGGATCATCTGGATGGTGGATTCGAGAGTGACGCCATTTTGCAGGGCAATCTATTCAGAGCACCGACGGTTAGTTAGTCCCAAGGCGGACTCGTTGTATGTTGCATGTCGTTTGGTTCGGTTGAGGAGGGGAAGAGGCCAAGCATACGGTGTTGGAAGTCTGGATGGTGGGACCGTCGGCGATGGGGTCGCTGAAGGGCGCGCCGACTTCAATGACATCTGTGTGTGTGTGTCAAGCAAGAGTGTCAGTCCAGTCACAACTATGCGGGTATTCTCGATGTGGCCTAGGGAAGTGCCGAGGCTTGGGGACGAGGGTTCATGGGGTGTGGGCTATGGGCGATGGGCGATGGGTATGTGTCATAGATCATACCTGCGCCTCCCTTCTCAAGGGCCAGAAGGATGTTGGGAGTGTCTTCGGGCTTGGGGAAACCAGCAGTAACATAAGGAACGAGCGCAGCCTGTCAAGTTTTCCAATGGAACTCGTTAGTACGGGTTTTCCCTTTGTCAATTCAACCTCTGGCTTTCGTCTGCGCTGGCAATAGCCTCAAATATTGGCAGCCAACTTTTTTCCCCCCCTTCTTTTTTTCCGTGCATGGCGGGGCACCAGCACATGGAGGGGGCGGGGTTGAGAAGAAAAAAAAACATTACCCTTTTCTGGGCCTTGCAACGGCGGAATGCCTGGCGAAGACCGTCCATGATGGTGGCAGATGGGAGAATGTAGATAGATTCTTGGTCGCAGAAGAAGGCAGACAGAGGAAAGGAAGGAACGGAGTAGGTTGGGATGGTCAATTGGGGGTCGGAATCGAAATCGGAGGCGAAAAGTTGTCGCCTTCCCTTTTTTTTTATAGATTATTTTTATCGTCTGGGGACGAAGTAGAGTTGTACACTAGAGTCACACACAGTCACTCGCACCTGCATGAATATCTGTACCTGGGGCAACTATTATTACAAAGTATGGAGTATGACTCTTTCCTTTCTCCAACACACCAACACACCAAATAGGCAAAGTACAAACGAAGCCGGCCTCGCACTCGGATTTGGGGGTCCCTCGTGTACTTTGTAGCTCTGTACAAGCTCAAGTACACGTTGATCCATTGATAATAGTACTTCGTCCATCTAAACGACGAGGTCATAAGAGTCGAGCCGTCAACCAAGGAAGTAATTCATTGATGCGCTTGTTCTACTTCGTACAATCTCTGGCAACTTTCTCAGGGCGCGGTCGACTCAATGTAAAACCAGCGCTCAATCAAGGGCAGCTTTTCACCCCACTAATTTTTTTCTCTTTTTTTTTTCCTCCTCTGATTTCGCCATCCGGGGAAAAGTGCACTAGAGCGAGACACGACATTTGGGACTGGACCTGGGGACCTGGAAGATGGACCCTGATGCAGATTATTTCCCCACTATCACCAGACTGATTCAATTGATCTCCAACGCCCCCGTCCAATTGCCAACGCAGGAATACGTCTTAACATTGAACAATGAACTTATTATTCCACACGTTCGTATCCGCCACTGGGAGCTACCCGCTTTGCGAGATCGTCGTTGTTAGTCATTCATCGCCATTGCAGCATTTCACGATGTACTCAGGACTTGGAATCTCAAAGCCTGGTGGTACGCGTCAACATAATTGCCATACGCCCTTCCAGGAATTTGACCTCACATCCTCATGGCCGAGACGTACGTTTTGCACTTTGCAGTAAGAGTCATCGAACCTTGCGCATCCACTTGTATGAAGTGAACAACATTGGAGTCGAACCATTCGTCTCCACCTCACATCAATTATCACTCGGCCAAATACTCGTGCGCAACGGGGGAAAGGAAGAATATGAAGAAGGAGAAGAGACAGAGTTCGAACTCCGTCTTTTTTTGTTTTGTGTACTCGTTTAATGCTAACATCCTGGAGGTCATGTGTGGATCAGAAAAAAACAACGAAAATACATCAAGCTCATTCATGACATGCAGGGAGAGACGAGAAACGAAAGTATAAATCCCTCGTCTCGGATGCAAGAAAAATTGGAAAAAGAAAATTGCCTGTTCCTGGTATTATCAAATGAATGAATAGTATCTAAGGTCTCGCAAGTTCAGATATGCCCCCCTGTCGATGCTGTGATATAAAAATGCCGAAGACCAACAAAGGAAACGTGGGGAAGAGTGGAAAGAAACGAAAGAAACCAAACAGTCGAAGAGACGAAAAAGCCAACCCAAGGCTCCGAATCATAAAAATCATCCATGAACGTAAAAACAGCGCCAATTAATTACACCCTTCCATGTTCCTTCGTTCTACTCATCCCCCTGGCGGGATGCCGGTCTAACCTGCCTCTGCACCCTCTTCGCACCTGGTCCCATAACCATATCCGAGAACGGATTGCCGTCATAAAGAGGACTCGCCAGCGAAGTCGTGAACGCTCTGCCCGCTCCCTCTCCGGGGTCACTGGTCCTCTAGATCCGGTTGTCCTTGTCCGAGAGGAACGGGTTTTCGTGCGCGTTGCTAGGTCCCGCGTTGCTAGGTCCTGCGTCCTCCTGCCGAGACTCCGACGCTTTCCCTCCCGACGATGGTGCCCTGTACAATGTCTCTCCAGCCGCCGAGCTTCCCGTCCTTACACTAGCTGCGGGCGCCGGAGCCGGAGCCGGAGCGGCCCTGTTGGAGTAGTAGTCGTCGAATCCGTCGCCGTAGCTATCATCCCTCCATTGTTCGCCACGTGAGGGCCCCAGGTTCGGCGCACCACCGCCTTCACCTCGTGTGCGGTCTGGCATCGCTATGCCGATGAGGGTCCGGGTGACGCCGATGAGGACGACAATGATGTAGAGAAACAGAAGACACATCGAGATGATAGCTTCGGTGGCGATGCCATTCTGGAGCTTGTTCACAACCTTGTCGACGGCACCGGTGACTTCGTCCGTCGTGATTGAAGACGGACTCGCAAGGAAAGTCGTCAAATCCGAATCACCAGAGATAGACTCGTTGGCGCCGAGACTGAACACGTCGTCGGCAAAGAGCGGGAAGTCGACGTGTGCCTGGTCATGCAGCCAAGTAAGACCCTTCTGTACAGCCTCAACTTTGAGACCGATGAGGCAACGGATAAGATCCTCAGCTGGCTTCTTGAGCACGGTATCGCCGAAAATAGTATCGATTCCCTTGCCCATTTCCGACGTAAACATGTTGAGCGTGTTATTGACGGCTTCCGTGCCTTGCTTCACAAACCCGAGAACGTCGTTGTTGATCTCGTCGTTAAAGTTGATGATGACGCCGTTGGCATCGGTGGCCCATTGCTTCGAGACGTCCTGGAGACTGGACACGACGTCCTCGGCAAAGTCGCCCACCTGGCCTGCCAGCTCAGGAACCTTGTGCTGTACCACCTTGAGGATGATGTATTGGCAGAGACAAGAGAGGAGACCGGCAATGGCCAGCGAGAGCACGAAAATGGCCGGTAGGGACGTGCCATAGGCGATGCACCACCGCACGAGAACCTGGCGCTTCTCCCTCTTGAAACGCGAGGCAACCTTGATTCCCCATGTGGCCGTGATCGGTCGCGACGCAATGTAGACGGCGTCCATAGAGTCGTAGTTGTTCCCTTCGATGATGCGGGCGTTGGCCTGCTGGCGTCTCCAGCGCTTGACTTCGAGCCATCCCATGGGTATCATGGCGAGGATGGCGAGGATGATGATGACGGTGATGAAGGAGACGCGAGCCGTCTTGACCGATTTGTACAGGCTGTCGAAGAAATTATTAATGTTGTCGTTGTCCGAACAAAAGGTCAGCTTCTGCTTCTGCGCAACCGGGAACACGTCACGGTCGAAAGAGAAGTTGGAAAAGGAGTCGTTGATGCCCTTCTTGATCAGATTGAACGGGAAAGAAATGGCATTCTCGGTAAGGTTCCTGACTTCGTCGAACGTCGGGATATTCTTGTTGAGGGTGTCAATATCCGAGACGAAGCCAGAGGTGTCGATGTTGAGATTCTTGAGCTTGTCGACGGAACTGCTAAAGTCCACCTTGGGGATGTCGGGTAGGATACCGCCGAAAATGGACTTTTCAATCGAGCTGACGAGATTGTTAATCTTATCTTGAACCGACTTTGCGTCGTTTGAAATTCCGTCGGCGATACCGGAAATAGCGTTATTCATTGCCTTGGTGAACTTCTCGACGATCTCGGCAGCGACGTCGAGGGATCCGTGGATGATGGCCGTCGCGAGACAGACATAGGTCGACGTCATCATGTTTATGACAAAGATGATGAGGTTCTGGATGATGGTAACGGCAAGCTGCATGGCCGACACCATGCCTCGAACTGCCTTCTCGATACCGGACGCTGAGAGCTCGTTGACGCCGAGAGAGAGATAGTGTGGCATCGACGACATGGCACTCCCAATGTCCTCGACTTTGGTGCATGCCTGAAGCGCCTTGGTCTTCGCATCACCAATATTGTCGTCAACATCGGCGACGGCGATCATCACGCGTACAAGCACGAGGAGCAGCAGTACGGTCCACCGGTTGATCCATATCTGCGACAGTCTCGACTGTAGGCTGAGGTAGGGCGTCTGGTTTGGGGCAGTATTGGCGCGAGTCACCCGTACCTTGCGGAGATCGTCGAGCTCAATAGACTGCGAGCGGAGGGAACCAGGAACATCGGGGTAGGTGGGGGGCCTCTGGCGCCCCCCCAGGCGATTAAATATGGCCAGCCTGGTCATAGCCAATTAATCTCCTGTTTCTCTTTGGGGCGTGTTGATTGTTGTCTTTTCGGGTTTTCCGTTCGAGCTTGAAATGTTGTTTCGTCGAGGGCGTATGTGTGTATGTGTGGAAAGAAATCTATCTCGAGAACAGAGAGTGGAATAGGTGGAAAATGTAAAAGAGGGTGTTGTCAAGTCCAAGACTCGAGGAGGCAAAGGGAACGCGACAGAATTATGTAGGAACTCGAGTCCTCGATCAAGTCTAGCAAACAAAAAGAATAAGGGAATGAATAGAGAGTCAACATGAATTATGTATTAAGAAGAAAACAAGTAGGTCTCTTCGTCACCAGGACGCGAGATGCGAGAAGTGAACTAAGAAGGGATGCGTAGTGAGTAGGGTGTCTATCGTGATTGCATTGTGAAAGACTGTGAGTCGATATGGTTGTGGGGAGGGTATTGAAAGAAAATCCGAGAGTAGAACTAAAGAGAAGGTATGAAACGAAACGAGAAGATTATTTGAACAAAGAACTGGAAATAATGAGCATTAAAAGGGATCATTGAGTTTGCTGTATCAGGATAATGGAGGCTGGGGGATCGGTCAAGCTGTCAAAGGCCTCACCAGTCTGGGCAGAAGCCGAAAAACTCCGCAACTGGTCAGGCGAGGAATTGGCCTTAAAGCCAAGAGAATAAAGATAGCAACATGCCCTTGTCAGTACTGCTGGCGGTGCATGAAAAAAAGGACAAAAATCAGGACTTACCTCGAGCGCAAGAGAGGTGGGCGTTTGGGGAGACTGTCCAGAGCTCGTCGGTTCGCGGAGAGCGATCGAACTGGTACCAGGGTCGAGGCATGGGCGAGCGTGTAAGTGGATGTTGTCCCTACGTTTCGGGGGCGGTAGTCTTGGCCCGATAGACCACCCTTGTATGGGCCGGCAGGGGAGCGGGGCACTGGTCGGCGCTTAGCGGAGTGTCCTGGCAGTGGTTGGCCAGACCAGGGGTCCTTGAGCGGGAGACCCACGATGTAGTGTTTCGGGTTCTTTGGCGCTGGCGGCTTCCACTCAAGTCGACTGGTGCTCTGGTGCAGAGACAAGGAGAAATGACTAGAAATTGGGATTTATTTTTGGGCGATCGGGTGACTCGAGAAACAGAGAGAAGAAAATGGGTGTCAAGTCAATAGCACGATTATGTGAATAAAGAACATTGAATGAGTGCAATTTGACGCGGCGGGTTTCTTTGATCAAAAAGAGTCAAATACCAATGACGACACGGGTCCTGGGGTGGAAGGGATCGATGGAGCTATTTCTTTTCCCTCGACCCTGGACATCGAACTTGCAAGTGAAGCCGAGTCGCCATTCTTGTCAATAGACTCATTCATCCAATTCATGAATAGAACATGAGGATTGACTGAGGTTCGGCCGCCCGTGATTCGAACAGGGAAGCAGTCGGCGACTTCCTATATGCCCATGAAATCCATGACAGCGATTAATACCCTGAGTCGAGTCTTTGCTTGTTTGTGACTACCGAGGAGTTGACTCGCCAGTCGAGCGGCAACAATAGATGTTTGCTCTCATTCTTGCCCGCTCGCAGATACATGTCCCAAGACCGAGGAAGCTCACATGGCCGAGAGGAAGTTTCAATGCTGTTTGGGAAATGATGGTGAATGGGGGAGGGCCATTCCCATTCAGATTCAGAGATGCAGCCCAATAACCCAATAAGCTCCTTGGATCGGAAGCGAAGACCGACCCTAGTGTCATTGAAGCTTGTGAGTGGATGAGTATGCGGGTTCGGGTTCAGTGGCAGTGCCTGGCTGCCAGACAGGACCTGCCCTGAAGCCTGACAACCAGGCGTGTTTGGCTGGTGCTCGACGACTGGCCTGGCCAAGCCCTTCATCCTCCCAATGTTGCTTGGAAGTTGGAAGCACCCAAAAATCGGAAAACAGAGGTGCTGAGAGAGCTTCAGAGAGATTAATTGAAAAGGCGAGAATTGATGGGTCTATTAATTGGTATTCGCTTTTTGTACGATAGCAAGGCCTGGGCCAGCCGGGCTGCTACTGCCAAAGAACACAGCTGTGGAAACTATGGAACTTGTGGAAAGGGGATCGCAGCTGCCAACAGCAACTCCGTTGTCACGTGCTCGCCTTTCGTTCTTTTGTTGAGAAGTCGCGGCTCACACTTGGACTTGGGGCGATCTCCAGCGTCCAGGTTAACTTCACTTGTTCTCCAAAGTCAAAATCATTTCAAGAGCGAACGATGTTGAGATCTGGCGGGGCACTGATGGACAGGACCCTCTTGCTCGGGCACAACTGTTCAGCGCTGCCCGGGCACTGGGTAAACTTCTCTAAGCGCCCGTTTCGCCCCCCAGCCGCGCTGCTCTGCACGATTGGACAAGAGCTCAAGTTAAGCTTTCTTGGCCCCCTCGTTTCGTTTCTCGGATGATCTCTTCCCTTCATCAATCAGAGCACTTTGTTGCGAAGCTTTACCCACGCCCTCTCTGTAGCATGCACTGAGGGACACCCCGGCAATTAAAGAGTGAGTCTGACTGGCCACACGACCGAAACACCGCGAATATCGGACATATCCCCGCAGTCGTCCTCTTCCCTGGAACGTTACCGAATCGGCCCAAGTTTCCGGGCCTGTCCACTTCGTGTTTCCAAAATTCCTGAGTTAGACAACAGAGGTTTGGCGTTGATACCAGAGATTACCATCCTTCATCTCGATTACTCGGGGCCCTAGGTAGAATAACGGAATCGTTACGGCTTGGATATGTTGTGTCTCGAAGTGCCTTGGGAACTGCAGCCATGAAATCCTGTGATGAAGCTACACCAAACGCTGTTCCTACGGGACTTACAAGCAATTCAAGCCAAAACTCACCGCCACGCGATGCACTGAGTAGCTTATTTACCATGTACTCCAGGAGGACGATCTCTTCTCTGTTTAATTTCATGTTATTTTTTCAAGAAAAAAAATATTTCCCCACCACTAAACGGAAACATGACAGTGTGTCAAATATGCTGCTCTTCTTCCATTCTATGGACCGGGCCGCATACGGCTTGCTTCGGGCGATAGAGTCTGGGCATCATGTATCTGCCTAGTCGTGCAAAGAGAGGAACTCGCAGAGCTTGACCGCCATGCGCATACGTATTTCCGATGGAACAGATATTAGGGAACATGAAATGTCTTGCATACTTCAATGTTCCTGACTAGACCAGAGTGCTCTGCCTGATATTCGCTGAAAAAAAAAAAAAGGGAGTTAGACTACAGAGCCCTTTGTTCGAGATCCTTCCAACCAACCCATTTTAGAATCCGGGAGTCACCGGCCTTGCCAGTCCTCCTAAACCATGCTTCATGTCGCTCGCAAAGGGACAATAGGAAGAATCAACAAGGAGAAAGAAGGGGAAAAGCTCATCCACAAAGCTTTCTACTCACCTTACCAAGTTAGCTGGCTCCTCCCATCCATCCTCCTATGGGACAAGCCCATGCAAACAAGCATGTTTTGCACCTCCATCGCCTGACCTACCTAGTCCGCTGAACACTTTCTTTGATAGATCGTTCCTCTTAACATAGAAACCGCCTGTTTGAAACAGCAGTACGCATGGCCTTTCTGCACGGGCGACTTGGTTGTCCCTGCGAGCTGCCGAGCGTTTTCCTTGCCTGCTCATCTAAAAAAAAACAATGAGACTTGGCGTCGCAGAAGCCTACTTGTGGCGATTGAGGGTGAAGAGACATGAGTGTTTTAGCTGTATTGTAATAGAGAAATATGGAGGGTGTCGGGCTCTCCGAAGAGAGAAGAGAGGAGCCAACGTTCGTGATGACGGCCTCTGACTATCCAGCCTGCTCTTTGTTGAAATCAGATATATTATCTAGTAACTTGGATCTCTCGATCACAAAGTTCCCAACTTTTTTTTTTTTTTTTCAATCCACCTCAGCACTCATCGTTCACGAAGATCCACGTCCTCTCGTAACATCCAGCTTCATTTCGCCAACCCTGTATTGTTCCCCAATTTGTCTCCAAGATGGTCTTCGGTTGTCGTCGTCGCCCCCAAGCACCCAGCCCTCCCCGTCCGACCTGCATGCTCAAGGGCTGCAACAGACGCGCCTTGAAATGCGACACCAGGTCGCCGGGAATGACTCTTCTCTCGTACTACTGCAGCGATCGTAAGTCCCATCCCGCCATCCCCGCTTCACGCGCCCTGGGAGTTTTTTTGGTTTTCGTTAACGGGAAGTGCAGATGCTTGTCGGCAACGCCTCGGGGATAGTATGTGTCCCACGCCCAAGGACGCTGGAGCCGGGCGCTACTGTGATGATCGTAAGTTGACATCCTGCTCTTTTATTGACATTGTTAGTAGTGTTTTTTTTTTCTTTTCTTGTATTTCTTCTTCTTCTTTTCTAAACGAGACGATAGACCGGCGGTGTCACGCCGAGGGCTGCTCGAAACCTAGGATATGCGGAGATAGCAACCCGTACTACCAATACTGCACCAAACGCAAGTGTTCTTTTCCTCTCCCCGCAGGAGTACTCGAGCCGGGGAAAAAAAGGCACCATCCCGTTCGGATCGAATGCGACTAACACTAGAGATTTTTTGTGAAAGGCAGATACGTGCTACCTGCGCCCCTGCGAGAAGAAACGCTCCCCCGGTTCGAAAATGTGCGACACGCACACTCCCCGATGCCTCATCCCGGAATGCGGAAACCCGTCTTCCGACAATGGCGTGTATTGCCCCTCTCACAGCTGTCTCGAAAGCGAATGCGACGGCGTCATCTACGGTAGCGGGTGGTGCAAGATTCACAAAACGTGCAAGGTTGCGGGTTGTAAGGCTGTGAAGCTGGTGTCTGCAGCGCCGGAGGGTAAGGGTGAGAAGGAGGTGTTGGACCTGTGCACCATCCGTGAGTAACCCTCCTCCAGGTCACCCCCTTTTTTTTCTTTGGTTAATGCGGAAGAGAAATAAATGTACTGAAGAGTGGTTAAGATATGCCCGCGAAGTGTCTTGTCGACGGCTGCGACGTTGAAACCACAGGCGAAGCTCCGTTGTGCGAGAAGCACAAATGCGGATATCCGCCCTGCGACAAACCTCGACACTCAACCAAGAAAGGCTTCTTTTGCAAGTCTCGTGCGTCCAAATAACCCTCGCTACGTTCCCTCGAGCAATGAGAAAGGAAAAATTATATAAAAAAAAGACACTAACGTGTTTCTTCTCCTGGACAACAGACACTTGCACCATCACGGCCTGCGCCAACCAAACCTCCCTCCCACAAGATCCAGCCTCCAAATTCTGCACTTCCCACTCCTGCCTACCCCCATGCCCGAATCCCACAAAGCCCGACAGTCCCCTCTGCGCGATCCACTCCTGCATCCGCGAAAACTGCCCCTCGCCACGCGCCCTCGACCCCCTCGTCGACCCGGAAGCGCAATACTGCGCGTCTCACGAATGCGCTTCGCCAGCCTGCCGTCTTCCACGAACATCACCACTCGTGCCGTACTGCGAGGCTAGGCACATGTGTCCCATCGAGGGATGTCCGAGGGCTAGGGAGGATCATTCTCCGTGCTGCGGGGTCCACATCGCTTGGGTGGTCCAGCGGCTGAATGACGAGTTGAGGGTCAAGGACGAGGGACATGGGCATGGGCATGGGCATGGGCATGGACATAGGCACGGGATCGGACTCGGGCTGAGGAGCGTGGGGAGGAACGGTGAGGGAATGGGCACGGCGGTTCAGGAGATGTTGAGCATGAGGCTTGAGGAGGAGAATGAGAGGTTAGAGAACGTGGCGAGGGCTGAGAGCAAGTGGGATGAGGAGGATGTTTGGGGGAGGAGAGGGAGGAGGGAGAGGAGTTTGGATAGTGGGCTCGGGAGTGAGATGTCTTCTGGTACGTCGAGGACGTATGTGTCTTGATTGATTTCCTTTTTTTTTTTTTCTTCTTTTTTGATTTTTCTTTCTTGGTTTCCCCTTCATTTTCATTCTTTCTCGTACCAGGGAACGGAAATTCTATCCATCACCCAGATCTCACTGCTGGGCAGCTGTTCTCTGGATTGTTGGGCGGTTTGGGCTAGATAGATTTCAATTGCTGCAAGTACTTCGTATTGATTTCTTCAAAAATCATCAAATTGATTTTCAAAACACTGACCTGGGATATCAACACGCACACTTCTCCATGAGATCAACGACGGCGATCTCTCGGCCCCCAAGTTCACACCCTCGCCGCCTTCGTCTGATTATTCTCCGTCTGCATTTCCCCCGCATGGCCCGGCATCGCTTCCTCCGAACATCATAAGAGCATAAGAGCGCATGAAGTCATAACGAGCGCAGGAGAGACAAAAGACAAAAAAAAGACAGAGACCAATCCAATCGACGACCAGCAACTGGAACCCTATCAGCTCTCAGAGCCAGCGCAGAGAAACCCGCATCTGGCTCTTTCCCGGTCACGGGTCGCCGCGGTCCCGCCTCGTATTTCTTTTGCCTCCCCCCATTTCCCACAACATTCTTGCATTCTCATTCTTTGGGCTGGTCTGATGGGCAACTGGACAAATCGGAGGAGCAGATGCATGCACCGTCGGTGTTTTTTTGTTTTTTTTTTTTTTTTTGTTTCCGCGCTCCGTGGCTCCGATGTGGTCTCTGTGTGGAGTGATGATCGGTCTAGCCCGTCTGGGACCGAGCATCTGCGCGCTAGAGACTGGACTGGCATGGCTTCTGTTCGGAACGTTCATTATACGAAGGCAAGGGAAAAGAAGGTGACTGGGATCAGAAGAGATCCCAGCCAGCGTGGTTCTATTTTTGGTAACACGCAACACGCCAGCTCAACGTTCAACGTCCAACCTTCTTGTCCTCACCTCACGTCTATCCTTCCAGGTGCTCCTCATCTTTTGTCCTGCCTCGTCGACATCTGATCTCAGTCGAACCGTCTCAGCCATTGATCATTGGATGGGCGATTCTGGCACTGCTGTCGTGGTGGAGGGATGCTCACTCGGAATCAATCTCATTCGGTATATTGATATTTGATTCTCCAACAACATCACCATCATTATCACCATCATCATCAGCGAGGCGTACAGAGTATTCCCACACCCTTCTCGTCCCCCCTCTCTCTTTACTTGACCATTTGTT
>JUDQ01000567.1:0-16541 GCA_000812075.1 Scedosporium aurantiacum
AAAAAAAAAAAAAGGCGCAGGATTGCGTCGCAAAGCGAAATTGTGAGTGGAAGTGAGTTTCAACACGGGAGCAGCCGCTCGCTTCTAAGAGAGAAAATGGGCGTTTGGGTCAGTGCGTGTCGAACCTGTCGAGCTGCGCAGTAAAAAGGAAGACGGTTGAGGTTGAAACTCTCCGGTATTATTATATGATACAGAGAAATAGGCTGATGGACCGTTGAGGGGGAGATCGAGATGGTTTTGCCAGTATGCCAGTATGCCAGTATGCCAGGGGAAGGAGGTGGAGGAAGTGGAGGAGGAGGTTACCAGCAATAATACCTTGTCGATGGGGCTTTCAATGTGGATTCAGATGCCGGAAGACTGGAAGACTGGGCCGAGACGGAAGAAGGCAAGACAGATGAAGCTTGCGAAGTTCGAGATACGTACATGTACCTTAGCCTAGGACACTAGGGCACGATCACACTGTAGGTAGTATCTCGTGCAGGGTGCAGCAGGGGTGGAATACCTCCCGACAACAGTATCCCATCGAGACGAGTGCACTGGGTTGGGTTTCCGGCGTCGTGGTCGTGGTCGTGGCTGGCCCTATGATTATCGTGGTGTCCCCGCGAGGTGGGGTGGTTTGGCGGTGAGAAGACGATTGGAGAGAGCGGCGAAGAGAGGGAAAAGCGACCAACGCAGCTGAGACTGGCTGGCTTTGGTGTTGGTCTGGCGGGGTGGGATTGGTGGGGAAGCCGAATTGGGTCTGGCTTGGCCAAGTCTGCCAGTGGGAGGCTGGGAAAGATCAGGGTTCAGTGATGTGGGACAGATGGACGCCAGCTAAAGATCTTCTGACAGGTACGGGCTATTAGGGCGAGAGCCCAGTCGTGTACTTCGTAGTGTACAAAGTACACTAATGGTGATGGCGGGAGGGAACCTAGGAATGGCGCAGGGGCTTCTCCTGAACAGAGGGAACCCGCAGCAAGCCTCCAGCGTCACTGCGTGCTCTGGGGTTTCACAGCTTGTCGATTCCGGGCAGCCGGAATTCTTGATCACTCAGCGCTCGGCGTTCGGCGACGAAACGAACGAGAAAAGAGTTCGTGTTGATGATTTCCGTGTCGAAGCAAAGGAAGCTGAGACTGGTACTATTTCTCTCATCGTTATATTCAAGGCCTTGGCTTGGGGAGAAATGGCTCAAGACACAACGACAGACACCAATGAGACAACGAGAGGAGAACAGAACAGAACAGGAGACAGCGGCCACTAAAATTTAAGGTGAGGGAACCCACTTGCCTGTCCAGTTTCCACCATTGCTTCGTTCGTACTTTGTAGATTAGTCTGATCAAAGTCCAGAGAGGATCCTGGCTCCTCAGGCTCCAACCCGACACCCGACAAGCATTCTCCTTCATCAGATATCCCTTGCTTCTCTTCTCGTGATTGGCAGCTCCTTGTGTTGGTCCTTTGCCAGTGGCTCGATTGGGAATCCCGCCCTTGCCAGTTCACCCATTCTCCTGTTACAGGTGACCAAGATGGGGCAAAACGCAACATCCGAGTAATAATATAATCGCTAATAATACCTGGAATATTATTAGAGCAAAACCACCAGCAGACTGCGTGTCGACCACTCAGCAAACAGGGCGGCGGTGGACGTATCAGATTCAGACTCGGCGAAGAGCCCGTCTTGGCCGCCTGGCCTTCTGCTCTTGTTAGGCGCCCTTGCATTCGGTCCAATTCATGGCGGAGAATCGATCGCCGACTGCTCCATTTGCTCCGTTTGCTCCGTTTGCTCTCTTTTGGGCTCTTGGTCCTGAGCAGCAGCGCTCCCAGCCATTCGACAAGCCCTGGAATGGTTAACCGGAGTTGCCAACTGAGAATGAGCACGCTTCCCCAACAGTTTGAAGCCAAACGCCAAAATCCAAAATCGCTGCAAATGTGTTGTCCCAAGTGCACAAGTTTGTATTACGTACGCAGCATTTCTTCCAACGCTGTTGAAGCTACGAAGTATTCGGTGCTATTTAAACATTGAATTGGCGGACCGAGTCCTTAAGAACAGCTGTTCCCATGTGCCTGTGCCTGTGCCTTTATTCGATTGTTCATTGTTCAACTGCGAAGTACTGCGAAGTACTTCTCTGCACGAAGAACTTCGACAAGATTGATCATTCTTGATTACCTAAGAGCTTCGCAGAGCAGGGAAGGTTCAACACTTGAGGTGTTTGGTGTTTGGTGCCTGAATGCGCCATTCAGTCACAGTCAGTTCCAAGTCTCATCTCCCTATCTCATTGTGTCACTGCTGTCTTTCTTGATTGGACTTTGTCGGTCCAGATTTGGATCCTCGCCTGAGTCACGATGCCTTCCTTGGGCCTGACTAATTCTGGGAATCTGTTCTCCGTCTAACAAAACGACTGGCCGACAGCATGGCCACGACAGCTCGGCGGGTCTAGTGCTAGGAGTAGAGCAAGTGTTATGATCCATCACTGTTACTGTTTATGATCCAATCGCCGAAATAGACCAACGCCGGAAACAAGGGCTATCATGGCCTGGCCTTGGTCCAAGGGCCATGGTTCAATCAATTATGTATCGCGGGGGTTAGCAGCATGTGTTCCTGTTCCTTTTCCTGGCTCCCAAAATCACCTCCAAACATAGCAACCGATAATAAATAGATTTTTCTCGTAAAACAGGTAGCACACCGCGTTCTCCGTGTATCCGTGACGTGGAATCGGTCGGTTCACATTCGAGTCTCTAAGAGTGCTGCACAATGACTGGAATGCTCTGTGCTCCTTTGCTCCTCTGCTATCCCTCCGTCAGCACAATTGTTTAGACGTTGTCGTCGCAGTCACTAAGTTTCCCCAGGGTTCGTAACCGTCTAGTGACTATTGAGGAGCGATCACCAATAATTCTAGGACTACATCCTTGCGTATAAACATGGCCGACCTTGGGGGGCTCACATATCTATAGGTATCTGGCGAATTGGAGTCTCCTTGGAAATACACAGCGTCTACCGAGGCCCTCGCCTGGACCTAATACTTGTCGGGTCCAGCACCGCCAAGTCGGCCAAGTGGATGGCCTTAAAGCATGAGCTCGGCCTTCAATCCCCGGTCCTCGCGGTCCTCGCCAGTGGGGCCGCATTCTCGTTCACCGTTCAACTATTCCTCGGAGTGGGGAGGATTTAGGGGATGGGATGTGGCGGGGATCGGCCTCCCAATACAGCTAAGCGAGGGTTGTGAACGGAACCCCCCAAGGTTAATACTGAGGTACTTTCAAACGATTAGCACCAATGGAGGATGGATAATAATAACCAGAGTTAAAAGAAAGAGAGAAGAAGAAAAGAAAAATAGGTAGAAAAAAAAAAGAAAAAAAAAAAAAAAAAAAAAAAAAAAAAGAAAAAAAGAGAGAAAAAAGAGAGATAGCTACTGTTTAATGGGAAGGAACTCCTTGACCTTTCATGATAGGACATGATCTAAAGCAGCCAATTTGACCGGTGCTTTGAAGTTTGGGTCTTCCTGGGGCTCGGTGTACCCTTTGTTCCCTTCGTTCCCTTTGATCTGGACCAGGCTACACGGAGAGGTAGCTCGTGATTGCGACTCAATAAGGAACCAATAGTTTTGACATCTTCCATCCCTACGATTACCGAAGTCGTCAAGCTAGCTAGCTAATCCCAAGGTGACCATCTGCTATGAGTCGGTAGGCCCATCATCTCGCACAATCTGCGTCTCCATGTCTCATAGGATACCATCGATATACTCGTCTGCTCCAAGAGGTGAAGGATATAGGCTGTGGTGTGGTGAATTGAGTAGGCGATGTGAAGGAGGATCGATATTGCTTGTGAGGAAGAGGATGGGGGTAATTGGAAACGGGCTGAGAAACAAGGTAGAGAAAAGAAAAGCTCCTATATTGTCGGTGTTGGGCTCTCTATTGGAATCAAGTGTTAAGGCATATATTATATATAAAGGGGAGGAAAATAGCTGGAATTCTCCAATGTAGACATGATAATCAAGTGAAAGGATAGGGAATTCAAAGGCCTATCCATGTCGGTGCCCTAATGAGATGCTCTGCTTCAACATCAGATATATTGAGGAAGGCAAGTGCAGCGTTCTTAGATTCATCCTAGAGCAAATCGACAAGAAGTTAGCAAATGGTGACATGGAGAGGGACTTGATGAATTACATGCACTCGCAGTACCTGTCCTTGCCATCAATGTGTGCGGGAGAATATAGGAAACTTCCAGGTGGCAGAGTGGGCCTGTCATCAAGCTTCCATCTTCATCACAGGGGACCTTTCCGTCATTTTTGCCTTTCCAAGAGCTCGTGCAAATCAAAAATTATCGAGATGGCGCAGCTGTATCGATCCCGGGCAAGACAGGTCCCCGAAGCGCTGAAAGCCGAGTTGGTGTTCCGCGATATTCGTGATCGGCGCCTGGATAAAATAATCTCGAGATTCAGCAGACCGTGAGTAGTCATGGGGGAGGCGGTAGTTGTAAGGCCGTTTCAAACTATCATCGGGACTCAGATATTCGGTGTGGGTGATGATGCGGCCCAGTTAGAGGAGTGCGAGGTTCAAGATCGTGTCGATGTCCTCCTCCGTTGACCTCCTCTCAGTGTTGTTGCCAGTTGCCCTGCTCGTGATTAATCAGCAGGAGTAGACATGCTTCGCTCCTTCTTGAAGTATTGTTCCAGGTTCTTGTTAATCTTAAATTGACATTTGATCAATTTCATCTGTCATTGATGATTCATTAAACAGTCCAAGGGTTGAGCCCATCTTTGGGGCAATCCTAAGCTACCAGTCCTCGACGTCCCTGAGAGCGTTGTGAAGCAACCAGAGCCCCAATGCCATGCCTGCGATCAGATCATGATTTTTTCAGCCCTCCCCAGTTCGACCAAGTACTTCTTCGTACTTCGCAGTCGTCCTTCCCCTGAGACTCTGAGAGACTCTGAGAGACAAGGCTCCGTCCAG
Organism: Scedosporium aurantiacum; assembly: GCA_000812075.1. NCBI lineage: Eukaryota > Fungi > Ascomycota > Sordariomycetes > Microascales > Microascaceae > Scedosporium > Scedosporium aurantiacum. The sequence continues at coordinate 4,924 of JUDQ01000567.1, forward strand.
CCAGCAATATCAATTGGCGCAGCATCATAAGCATCATAATCTGCGCTGGAGAACGACATTTGACGGTTTCGGGTTAGACCTCGTCCTAAACTGCAGGTTAGCGCCCCGGACTATTGACATCCCAAAAGCCTGGTCTGGTCGCCGGTGGTCAGTTCTCAGCTCCGGCTTGGCAAAGAGCACCAGGCTGGAGCCGGACCGCCAGGAAAGGAGGAAGATGAGAGGTGTTGGTGCAGACCTGCAGTCACAGCCCCAGCCACAAGACAGACTTTGGACCCTGTCGAGTGTTGACCATGCTGTGTAACAACCACCGTGCCCTTCACACGACAGACACACCATTCTGGGACGAGATCATCGTCTTCTCGTGTGTGTTTTCTAAATCGGGACCACGAGCACAAGCACGAGCAGAGCAGCAATGGAAACCCAGCTGGTTGTGCTGAGGACGAGACTGGAATACGTTCCAATGTCCAAGCTCGTTGGTGGACAGCCCCGTCCCCGCCGTTATGCATCCCAGCGACGTGGAAATGACGCAAAAAAGGGACCCCTCAACAATCCATCCCTCGCTCCGCAGATCCCCAGCCTGCCCTATCCCCCACCATCGCCTCCGTGAGTCTCTTGGTCGGTCTTGTCTGTCCCAGAACGGTAAGCCTGCTTCGCTTTTCGCTCAGCCCCCAGCCCTAGCTGCGGATGGCGTCGACACAGCTCAGAGCCTAATTTTACCCGTCCACTCTCATTGTCTTAGTCGCGTCACATATTGGTTACTCTGCATGCTGACATGCTTGGCGGGCTGACCATGGCCTGGCAATATTCTCGTTGCGTGCTACAAACAAGTACAATATGCTCCCTTTCGCGAGCCCGCTCGAAAAGAGTGTGGTTCCTCTTGAACTCGGCGGAGCCGGTCCTTGTATATTTTTGTTAATTGCAGACGTTATTCGCCAGAAAGATATCACTGATATCTGGATCTCCGGCTGCGGTATTCTGCTTTCCTTCCGGGGAACCCCAAGATATATATCACCCGTTGTTGATTCGGCCGCCCACCCATCCCCCTCGTATCTCACCCAGTCAACTTTCGCATCTCATCAAAGTAACCTTAATTATCTTTAATCGCCACGCCAAAGCTGCATGTCAGTCACCACGGAATATTACTCCACAGACGACAAGTGAAGACAGAACCTTAAACAAACCTGTCCGCGCAGCCAGCCCTACCAAGTACGTGAGACGGACGGACCCGAATGCCTCTAACTCGAAGAAGTGGGAGGTCAACCACACCGGGCAGACAGAGCATGGCCGCCCCCCTTGCTTGATTGCGTTGCCGGACGGTTGTGCTTCTAGTCCATATTCCCTCCCTTCTCTCTCCATTACATCCATTATTTTATCTTCATCTCCCATCACCTGCCCTTCTTTCTCCACGTGCCAGTCCTCAGAACTACTACTCAGAAGGGCTGTCAGCAATAATCCTGCGCTCCGTTTCTGGTGTTGATCATGGACAGCTCATCCTCCAATACCGACTCTTTCAATCTTCTTTCAAGAGAAGATCACTGGAACCCCATCCCAGTCGAGCCGCCGGTAGCTCGGAAACCCGTCGCTGTCCCAAGTTCGCCGATCACGACCCCGCCTACGCGCAGCTCCAATCGATGGAGTTCCGGCCCCAGCCCCGCCGGCAGGGGATCTCCCCAAAGAGACGGAGCTTCTACTTTCTCCCGCACCTCTCCGGATCTTTCTAGAAGCCAAAACACATCCCCACTAAATAGTGAGCAGTACTATTCAACGACAAGACCCAGGCCTACGCCTCTCCAATTGGGACAGGCTCGAGAGCCAGATCTAAACTCGGGACCACCGTACACCGATGATCTAGGGACGCCCATGGCAAACCTCTATACACCGAGGTACAATGGCTCCCATCACCGCAATAATGACTCCGATGCTCTTCTCCTCTCCCCGCCTCTCGACGACCGTGGTGCGCCTCCCGGATACAGACCCATCGCGGATCCATCAGAGATACCCCCTAGCCCCCCACCATCTCGGCTGTCACTCTTCCAGAGATACTGGAAGCCTCACTACAACATGTACTTTCTCCTCATCGTCGGCATCCTTTTCGCCGTCGGCCACCATCTATTCTATAGGAGCTTAGACGGCAAAGAGGCGACAAACCAAATGCGGCTCCTCCGATACGGTGCCGCGCTCTCCTTCCTCGCCAAAGCCTCACTCGCCGCTGCGACAGTAACGGCTTACCGACAGCGCGTGTGGATAACTGTGCGCCGTAAGGTTCTCACAGTGGCGGCCGTCGACGGTCTCTTCGCCGCCACCGAAGACCTCACGGCTCTTTTTAACTTTGAGCTGTTCAAGGAAGCCAAGTTGGCCATGCTCCTCGTCATCTACGTGTGGTTCACGCCGCTCATTGTTATTTTCGCCTCCGAAACTCTCGCCGTCCAGCCCATGACTTTGACGGAGGAAACTATGTGCCCTGCTATTCGTTCGCTCAACTTCGCGCACGAGGAGGGTAACGACTGGCGCCTCCCCAACTATATTGACGATATCCCCGAAGTTTCGGTATCATACTGGAACGAAACTTCCAAGGACCAGAATAGCCCAGACTTTTTTGACTACTGGACAGAGCCGAGCCAACAGGTCGATCTGGTAGCCACGCTCGCGACCTTTCTAAGCGGCCCCATCGCCAGGGACAACGCCGCACCAGAGATTTGCGGAGTCGGCTGGAACTGCACTTTCACCATCAGCTTCGTCGCACCCGGCTACAAGTGCTCGGAACTCGCCAGCGGAGTCGGATCCAAGCCGAAGAAGCTCGGCGATGCCGAAGCTCCCTTCTCGACCGACATCTTAGCGCCCGAGGGCAATTTTACTTACTTCGCCTCCGTATACGAGGGAGAATACGCGAATCCCCAGGTGGACTCGGGCGATGGCGGCATTCCACTTGAGTCGCCGTTTCCGAAGAACCTTGGCGTATTTCGAACTGAGCCTATGCTCTGGGTAGGCTACGCTAGCGTCGAGGACCCGGGGAAGAAACAGCCGAATGAGCGGACCGACCCGGGCTGGGACACGGCCTTCACGCCCAAGATCTTTGGCTGCGAGCACTACGAGACCGAATACGAAGTCGAGTTCAACTATGTATCTCTCAAGCAGGAAACGACCATCAAGAACCGACGCTACCTCCGCCCCGTCATTGACACCGTATTCCAACGCGACAAACTCGCCAACGACGGCACACACGACAACACGACGGCCTTCCCTGAGGAAAATTACGTCTCCCCCACCGCGGACGTGGGCCGCTACCGCCGCATCGCGGCCTACCATACCCTCGGCCTCCAACTCCGCCGATTCATCAACGGCACGATCCACGAGCCCAACAAGATCCTCCACACGAAAATCACCCAAACCCGCCTCATCGACATCCACACGTACCTCGCCGCCGGCGACCTCATGACCGGCGTGCAAACCTACTACGAGGACATCATCCTCTCGCTCCTCTCGAACCCGCAGTTCCTCGCCGTCGTGTGGGCCGCCGATCCGGAAAAGGTCACGGGCCGCCGCGAGGGCGGCGACGAGACGCTTTACCCCTGCACGCGCCACCGCACGTCCAACCACTACGTGTACCACGTCGCCGACCTCTGGGCCGTTTACTCCATTGCTATCTTGCTGGCGCTCGTGGCAACGGGCTTCGGCATGTTGGCGATCCGCGAGGAGGGCGTCGCGAGGGATACGCGGTTTAGCTCGGTGGCGGCTGCTACGAGGGGCTCGGCGCTGGAGAAGATCCCGTTCGGGCCGGAGGGGGAGATACGTACGCGCGGGAAGAGGATAAAGATCGGGTATGGGGTCGTGAATAGAGGGAATTATGGCTTTGGGGTGGAAGGGGAGGTGTTACAGGGGATGCCGGGTAGAAAACCGACGCCGTCGTTCCGGTTTCCGTAGATTTTAGGAGCGCATGAGGTGGAGGAGAGGAGGTTGGAACCATGGTTTTTATAGGATACCCCTGTGATTTGATGTGACGATGACACCATACCGTAGAAAAGAGTAATTTTGTGTGTTCATTTTAAAGAGCGATAGTTCAGCGGTCTGATTTATATATGCATTTCCTTTGGTATATACATGGTTCTCAGTCGAGTGAAAACAAGCGATCAACGAGAGGTTGTGGGAGGACCATCGCCAAATCCAAGGCCACCAAGCATCGCCCGAGACGTTAGAGTGGATGATTTTCAAGGATAAATAAACGCTCGTGGCCCTGTCAAGGCCCGAAATCGACCACATTCTTCGCTGATGTGATCGGCGAAGCGGTACCATGTGAGAAGCAGCGACTGGAATTTTTAATATTGTGGTGTCCAGGTTGTTCCATGATCACTGGTCATCATGCGACTTGGGGGTTATGGAAGGCGTAGTTAAACAGGGATTGTCAAAGAAGATATAGGCCACAGTGACCCCATCGTGATGAATGCCATTCATATGAGGTGAGACGAAGTATATTCGCACGGCCCGGCGCCGGAGTGCACACGCCGGCACCAAGGCGACAAGCCGGCAGCGAGCGGCTCCGGTCGGCTCCGAAATCCGTCCAGATCGGAGGGCCAAGTCAACCATCACCCGAACCTCCCAACCCAGACCTTCTTTAACGCGACATCAGATGAACAAGACTAGAGTTGCTGTTAAAATACGTGTGTCGTTATATTATTTGAGGAATTATTCCCGATGTCCACTCTCCAAACATGAAGATGACTTAGTGGGAAAAAAGCACCAACGCCGAGAGAAGCCACAACAACAAGTAACCCAGCACACGAAAAATGGATAGTGAATTTGATATAATCATGAATTGACCCTCGTCTCAAAAAGAGAAAATGAAAAAAAATCTATCTGCTGCGGGTACCACTTGTTTATATCCCATCTTCCCTGCATACCTTCCCGATTGCGTCGTCCTTCCCCATCCATGATATATGAATAAGACGAAAAACAGAAGAAAATAAGAGAACGCCGCTCTTTCGCCTCATCCCAGGATGGTAACTTTGGATAAACCGCCTAGTTCAGACATAGGCCCCGATCGTTAGGTGATATTGCGGTTGTAGAGATAGCATGCCGGAAGAAAAAAAGTCATGCAGCCTTTGATAGACGCGAGGGCGGGAAAAGAAACAAGAAAAAAAGAAAAAAAAAAGGGCGAGGAAAAAATACAATATCTCTTGAAACTCCGTGAAGCCGTCGCAATGCTGCTATTTTTTGGGTTCCGCGTTGGCATGCAAACTGTTGCTCCTTCCTCTTGCATACGACATGTAGAAGCAAGCCCGAAAATGCATAAAAAAGGACAATAACGCCGGTTTTGAAGAATATTAGAGAGATATGTCTTCCGGAAACGGGGATTCGGTTCCAGTTGACCTCAGCTCACGCGAGGATCGAGGGAGAACCCTCCTATACTTCTTCCTCCATGAGACGTTGGACCTCGGGCTCGTCGAGCAGGATCCGCCTTCCCAGTTCCTCAGGAGGCTTGCCATCGCGGACGGCTCCAAAGTCAAGAATCTAGGGAGAGACAGAGAGTTAGTGTCACGATGTCGGAATATGTGATCTACCCCCTATTTAGGAACCACGTTACTTACCTCAATATACGTGATGGATTGACGCTGGACGGCCGCCACGCACCGTCGGTAGTCAAACTTCAGCTGCCACACGCTACCCAGGTCCGTCAGAAGATCTTGCAGGCAGTTACCACTGGCAATATCCCACATCTTAACGGTCCTTTCACTGCCCGAAATAACCTTGCGCCCGTCGTGCTGGAAACACGTGATGGCGCCGGTGTGGGCTGATAGAACGTTTCTGCAGCGTCCGTTCTCAGGATCCCAGATGCGGAGTGTGCTGTCCGCTGCGGCTGAGACGAGACGCTCATCACGGAGATCCAAAATGCCCACAAGTAGGTTATGGCCCTCAAGGGTGTATAGGCAGGCACCGGTGGCGAGGTCCCAAATCTTCACTAGCGAATCCATAGCACCCGAGATGCATCGGTTGCGCTCTTGATCCAGAACGACACTGTAAACCTTCTGAGTGTGTCCGTGAAGGACGTGCAGCGATTCACCAGTGCTAATACGCCAGACCCGGACGGAGTGATCGTAACTTCCACTGACAAGGGTATCGCCGTGTGCGGCGATAGCACGAACTGAATGAGTATGGCCGACAAGGGTGCGAATAAAGTAAGGACAGTCGCTGTCATTGGCTGGGGGTCCGGTCTGTATATACCTGCGGGAACCAGCCTCGGGGAGACGCCATACTCGGAGCTGGTTATCACGCGAACCGGTGATGATAAGGGGCTTAGCCGGCATCATTTCTGGCTGTTTCTTGCGGTCCTTGGAGACGGGCGAAGGCATGAGAATCTGCAGGCAGCGTACAGTACTAGTGTGGCCGTAAAAGACTTGGGTGCAAAGACCTTTCTCAATATCCCATACCCTGACCGACCTATCCGTCGACCCGGACACGAGAACGTTGCCCTCATATTGGAGGGCCCAAACGCCACCCTCGTGACCCTCTAACCGCTTCCTCAATTTACCGGTCTTGGTGTCGTAAACATGAATGAGGGTATCGTCGCTACCCGTAATGATCTTGTCGTCATCGAATTGCAGGCACGTAATTACGTGACGGGGGTGGGCGGTGAAGGCAACGTGAGAAGGCTGGACCTTGCCGCTCGTCCAGCTTTCCCGGATCATGTAGTGTCGTCGGTAGAGTGACTTGAAGAGGTGGAGTCGGCGAAGGCTGGGAAGACCCAGCTGAGGGTCAGGAACAGCCAACGCTGCCGCATTGGCCGCCGACAGTGGCCCCTCGGACTTGTGTTGCTTGACTTCAAGTTGACCGCTGGTATCCTTGAGAGCAGCGCTCGCGCTCGCTCGCCTCTTCGATCGGTCGACTCCCGACATCGCATTGAGGCCCCGCTTGCGCTTCGAACTTCGAAGCCTTGAAGAAGTAGGTTCAGTTTTGCAGACAACTTGCGTGAGTTCGGCCTCCGTGGAATTTAGTCGTCGCTGTGCACTCAAGTCGACCTCGCACCCCCCGGGACCATAGGGATCTTGCCAGCCCCAACCTTGTCGGATCGCCTTCTCCAGCTCGCCCGGAGGGAGCTTGAACCCGTCGCGGTCGAATAGCTCTTTCCATCCCGTTTCGTTACTATCAATAATATTTCGCCAGTGTTTCGAGACTCGAGCGGCGCGGCACAGATCTCGGTAGTCCAAATAAGAGAGTACGTGATAACTGAGTTCGAGAGGGAGCTGTTTCAAGAAGTCACATTGTAATGACGGGTTGACAACATCGGCCACGATCCGGAGCGTCTTTCTCGGGCACCGGCGGAGAAACTGGTACAGCATCAAAGTCTTCATATCTGAAGGCATGGCGTCAAAGGATTCGAGCATTGTTCTGGGATCGATTAGTTGAGGGGGGGTAACAGATTCCCGAGCGATAGAGCCACGGGACTTGAGTATGAGGGGACGAGGTGACAGCATCTCCGAATCATCGGTGTTTGTGGTCTGGGACGTGTCATTCCAGGATGATTGATGCTGGCTGAGAGTCTGGGATGTGATGGCTATGTCGTCCTCTTCATCGACCACGAGAGAATCGGACTCGGGCTGAGCGGCCGTCAACTTAGGGGACAGTCTGGGACTAGGAAGACTGGCATCTGCATCTTGGGCTGCTGTAGACTCTAGAGGATGGCGGCTCTGGTGGAGAGACCGGACAGATTGTCTCAAGGATTCGTCGGCGTCCATAAACGGCTCAACGTCGGCATCTGTAATCGGTGGTGTCGCTACATTGCCGCTGAAAATGGTCTGGGTATCGCTAGCAACAGGGCTAGCCACATCGTAAATGGTAGGCGCCTGGCCAACAATGGCGGGCTCGGGAGTAGTAGAGACCTTGCGGATCCGGGTCGGCCTGTCTTCAAGAGGAGCAAACTCGGCGGCATCGGGAGTGGCGAGAACACCGGCAACCTGCCTCGCAAGACGCTCGCTCTCACGCCGATTTGCCAAAGTCGTTGACCGGCGAGGTCGATCGGAAACGGCATGACTGCTAGCAGGCCGAGTCTTGTTGTGAGACGGTTTCGAAACACAGCGAGATGGAGATTCGGCTCGTGTAGACATTCGTTTCGACCGGCGAGGGTATGACTCTGACGGTGACCTAGAAGGTAGGCGTGTCGATACTGAGTCAAAAGATTCATTCGCGGTACGGGAAAGACGGAGCGACTTTTTCGGGGGTGTCGAGCGTCGTCGAGTCTGCAAAGACTGGCACACACAAGTGCAACGTATTAGCATCAAGTTTTCTCAGTAATACCAAAGGTTGCATAATATCTAAAGAGACATCGAACGGCATGGAGCGCCGGAATATGACGAGACTGACCTGCTTGGATGGGGCATCTTCCTCTGCAAAAAGGTCGAATCCGGGCACATCAAAAGTGAACTGGGCGAGTTGTGGAGGTGTCGACTTCGATGCCAGCGGGTATTCTTTAACATCTAAGGACTCTAGGGGTCTGGGTTCTCGGACAAAGAGGGGTGGAAAGGTTCGTTTCGTTGTTGTCGTGGTCGTTACGGTCTTGGTCTCGATGCATTCCGACACGCCGAACTGAAATGTGCGAGACCCTGGTGTGGTGTCTCCTTCACCCCAACTGACGGAAACCGTTTGACTCGAGTAAGGGCCTCGGGAGTCGGTAGGTTGCGACCCAGGAGAGGGCGTCATGATGGATAGAAGGGGTTGTGGCCTTGTGCCACGGTGACGAACCCTCTTTTGCAGTGACTGTATTTTATCGACGGGCAGACAGGCAGGAAAGGTGGTGAGAAAACACAACGGCGGATGCACGTCCTATTCCCGGGAGGACTACTACCTGGATGGACGTGGGAATATGTCGAGGGAGTGGAGGGGCGTCGGTCAACAACGCGACAATAAAGGCTGCGGGTCTTGGGTCGGCGAAAATGGTCGGAAATCAGGACGCGAGAGGAGAGAAACTGGGGGAGGGGAGAAGCGACTGGGATGAAGGACCAAGCGTAGGCGGTTGTGTTGCACAGTCCTTTTTTTCCGCGGGTTATCGGGGAATGAGGGAGAACTTGAGAAGTGAGAGGGGGACCTGGACCAGTGATCAGGAGCAAGGAGGAGGCAGGGTGGGCGACGGCAGCACAGGCCAAGTAGCCAGGCGGCTAGAATCTGTGGTGCAGCGCCCTTTCTCAATATAGTACAAGGTACTGAGGTACTTCCTAGGGATGATTTGGCAGGTGTATAGGGGAGAATTTTCCAATACAGTCAGCCGGACAGCTGGGAACAGTGGGAAGAGATGGCAAATTCTGGAGGCGTTGGGAGTGGCGGGAAAATTGCATGGCTGGCGAATCAGAAACTTAGAAATCACGCCTTGCTGACCGAGAAAAAAACCGAAGTCCAGGAGCGTCGCTGAACTCCGCGTTCATGGTACGTAGTTATGTACACTGTATGAACAATGATCAAAAGCGAGCCCAAGATGAAAAGACTTTTGGGCAATATCTTGGAATTTGCGCTGTGGCAAACAATAACTATCGACAGTCGCAATTTAAATCGAAGATCCAGGTTCCATATGTTCAGCTGTAAATGTATGGTTTCTACGGACTGAGAAGACTACGGAGTAGACTGAAGAGCTCAGGAAGAGGTCAGATGCTCTGGCTTGCCTGGTCTGGTTTGGTCTGGTTTGGTCTGGTCTGGTCTGGAGCCGGAACAGTCAAGAGTAATTCCATCCTCCGTAGGCCGACGCCAGCGTACGGATGCACGGGTGCACGGGTCCGGGAATTCCAACTCGGAGGAGAGAAGAAAAAAAAATACTCTCTAGCACTCTACCCCAAGCCGGTTAGTATTAGGCCGGGAGGCTTCTTACCCGTAGCCGGGGGCAAGGGGGAGGAGATAACCGAGGGAATCACGGCAAAGCCCGCTGAGACAGTTCCACCATGATTGAGGTTTTCTGGAGAGGCAAAGGGGGCATCTGCTTGTTTTCCCTGGTGGACTACAACGCAAATATCCTAGTTCCATATCACGGAACTCGAGGCCTTGAATCGGCTATCACCGGTGCTAGTTCCGTTTGGTGCAGTAGAAGTGTGAGACTCGGCCGTCCCGGTTCCCTTTTGTCGAAGTCACCGGCTAAGGTCAGCCGCACGTGATCTACTTAGTTGAGTGCTGGCGTGGAGGCCCAGCAGTTATGTGCCGGGGATGTCTTGGGGGCATTTCAGTCCGCCTGGGGACCAAAATAGCAGCCAGCACGGTACAAAGTAATTATTACCTTCTCCATGGCTGTCATTTCGGTCCACAGGCGGACTGAAATGCCCCCTCCCTCCTCTGGGATCGTCCTGGCTGCCATTTCGGTCGACACGGGGACTGAATTGTCCCCTCCCTCCTCCGATTCCAGACAAGAACTAGGCTGCGTAAATATCATGTACATGATGTACACTCACCAACATCAAGGAAGGTTTTTTTGCAAGCATCGTAGAGAAGGCCGCTAAATGATGTCTACGAAAACACTTATAGCTTCTTAAGGAGGTGGAGAGCAACGATCTTGGCGAATTTGAGACGACCCTGGTTCCTGGACACAGGACGTGGATTCCGCGAACTCGGATATATAGAGAATGGTTATAACGGGATTAAAAGAAACAAGAGAATTAAATGAAAGAATTTATCAAGAGCAAAGAAGAGATGTTTAAATAACTACATCCCGAGAGCCCGAGGCGACATCTGTGGTGATATCGTCAAATGGTGAATGTGGTGAAGGGTTCTCAGTTCTTGATTCTAGGCTCCCATCAGTGTGAGGGGAAATAATCTGCTTTGATCATGCTGTATTAGTCATTATAGTCACGTGACTTACAACCACCCCGCTTGATGAAGGCGCTCTCGAACCAACATGAAGTCCTCGTCGTAATCGATATTAAGGCTCACCAGGGTTTTCTTGGCCTTACCTGAGAATCGGATTTACTCGCCCCCGCGCTCGACCAATCTCGTTATTCCTGTCAACAATATTAAGGTTATTTGCCAAGTGACGATGAAGTAGAACTGAATCCACTCAGAGCCAAAGATGGTATTGGTGCCACCTTGCTTCCTGCCAGCCCTGCCACGTTCGATCAATCACTCATATGGTTCCATGGACAACTCAGCTTCAATTGACCTGTGTGAGTGATCAAAGGGGTCCAAGGTACCTATCCCAGTACGGATTCTACTGGACGCACAACACATCGAATATTTCTCTCCTGCACTTGTCCAAACCCTCGACCAAGAATGCTATTTATGGAAAAGCCTTGGTCGAAAACAGTGCCCAATAGAAGAAGGCGGTGGTCTATCTCACGCAGTTAGCAATATGTATAATATATAGAGTGTCTTATCCTCACATCTATCACCATGTAGGTCTTGGTAATACGGCATCAAATGTATTATAAATCAGTGACGTGACTGGAGAGAGGAAGACTGTTGCCGAACATGCTGCGGGGAAGGAACATCCAAGTAATGCTTCGATGTTGGGGGAGATATCCACACCCTCAGAGCTACAGATCGAGCAAACCCGGCACCTATCATTAGCCGAGAGACAGAAAAAAGGAAAGAAAGAAAAAAAAAAAAAAAAAAAAAAAGGCGCAGGATTGCGTCGCAAAGCGAAATTGTGAGTGGGGGAG
>JUDQ01000569.1:0-16453 GCA_000812075.1 Scedosporium aurantiacum
AAGAGGGGGGGATCAATGGGAGGGTGGAATCGTGTGAAGCGAACATCAATGCAAACATGCTTGGTGAGGCTGCTTCGTTTGTCAGAGTGAAGCTCAAATGTTTGCGAAAGGGAAAAAAAATTAGCAGCATTTTTAAGGAAAATGAAATAAAATGAAATAAATACAATTAAATAAAAATCCCAACAGTTTGAGGCCATATTCCCATGGTGATTCGGTTCTGGAAATGGATGAATATTGAGGCGATTCGCAGACCATGTGATCTCGCGCCTCCTCAAATTGTTAGAATGGTCCGTCACAACGTGGGACCTTCTTCCTGTAGCATCATCGTATTTCAACAATACCGCGGACCATGGCAGAACCAGACTCGGCAGACGGCTTTACATATAACTGGGTAAGCCTATTTTAAACTTCTAACTGCAGTCTTCTACTCGCTAGCTATTCTCAACACCGCCTAACCCCTCGCAGGACTACCCTGGCGTCGTCGAGTCCAATGGGGCCTACCTCGTCACTCGACCAAACACCCCCGATCATAACCGCCCCCGAGACCCGGAGGCTGCAATAAGAGAATTCGCAGCCAAACTCACCTCAAAACTGGAGGATGCCCTTCAATGGCAAGAAGGTCGGCGGAGAAGATACGGGGATGCCGCTTTCGAGTATCTCCCACGACACACGCCGCCCGAGGTAATCGAGCAATATAACAAGGATATCGAGAGGCTTTATGAACTCTGGGACGCTCCTTCGCCCCCGAGCGACAGTGAGGAAGCTAAAGAGAGGGACAGGGAGATTGTGGAAATCATGTTCAAGCCGCGACCAAAACCATCGAAAGAACTGCCGTCGGCTGAGAGTCTCCTAACACCTCCGCCCTCCAGCCTCCACGCGTCTTGCTCGCGTACTAGTCCTCCTCCCGCCCCTTCTGCTAGTCAGTCTAAATTGCCCGTGACTGCGTTAGAGGCAACAACAGCACGGGGGAAGAAACGGCAGCGTTTTGATGATACGGAGGGATACGAGACGCAGCCTAGGAATAAGAAACCTCGGAATGTGGTAGAGGTTCCCTAAGATCATGGAGAAGGGCCGACTTACTCCGGTGAACGAATTATTGGGCTATCTCCAGCGTGGTGCGCTAATATTGACCATGCCACGGTCGGAGAGCATCCCGTCATGCAATGGGCCCTCCGTTGCATGTTAGCCAGTCCTCTTTGGAGTGGCATGGCGTTTCAAGGCACAGAGTGAATGAAGGCGGGATTCGATGGCGACTTCGAAGATTCGCCCGGAATAGTGATGGCTGACATTACCTGGAAGGCCTCACATACACTATCCCCAATCCCACGTCGTGGACAACATCCATTCGGCCCTCGATAAGACATTAAGGCTCCTATCACCCCCGTTGAAGAGAATGCGTGGGGTAACGACCTTGCTCTATCGATATGAGAGAAGAGACGAATTAATCCTGGAGGTATATGCATTTGAGAGAGAACGCAACGCTCTAAGGATACTTGGCAGACTCGGATTAGAATTTATGAGATTGCGGTTGAGAGCAAAGATGTTGTCGCTGCTGGTCGGTATATCGGAGGGCCCTCGCCGACCGACGCAGTAGAGGAATTACTTACCGCGGGCACAGATCAACCAGTGGCGTGGTTTGTTTCATCGTAGGATAGAATATTTAATTGAGCGTTCGTGGTGCATTGAATTGGCTGTTCTTGCAACCAGCATCAATATCAAGCCATCATCCTTTCCACGCCAAACTCTCAGGTACTTGTAGAAATCGGTATTTTTAAGGCAAGGCATTAAAAAGATCATTAAGTTGTCTTCTCAGGACTGACATACTATAAATACACCCATCCATATTTCTTACATCCGATCGAAATCTCCCAGGCCATCCAAGCCCTTTTAGCTTCAAGAGGGGAGTGAGTGTTGTACAAAATGCATATTACATCCAAAAAAGGGAAAAAAGAGATGGCAATTCCGAGGGTCCCCAGACCCGACAAAACAAACTCCCAGGTCAATGCTTTTCCAATCCGATGGCAGTTTCCCCCCTTCTCTTCATACTCGGCCACAAAAGGGCCTCACCGTAGCAACTAGCAACTTTTTTTTTTCTCTAAGCAGTCTTGCCCTGCTTTTCAGCCTCTCTCGCGGATCCGCCTGAGGCGCGCCACCAGACGTCGCTGCCCCAGCGGATGAAACGCTCGGCGGCGCCGGTGGGCGTCATGGCGGGCCGGACGTCGAGGTAGAAGACGGGCTCGCCGGTGGGCTCGGGAGGACCGGTGTAGTAGTCGATGACGTAGCGGACTTCCTTTGTTTGGCCGTTGATGTTTCGGGCGACGTACCAGTCGTGGCGATCAAAGGGGGGTTCCATGCTGGCGGGAAAGAGTTAGTTATGTCAGAGCATCCAGCGAGACTTCGCTCTTGTTTCTGATTCGGAATTCTACTCACCCAAACTTGGACGGGTAGACGCGGGCCATAAGCTGAAGGAAAGCAGCCTTAGGCGTCATCTCCTTCGGCCGTCCCTGGAACCGAATCAAAGTCGGTTCCGTCTCATAAGCCTCCCTCATCTTCATGAGCTGCTCGGGCGCATTCTCCTCGCCCCTCCTACACGCCTCCCACCCCTTCATCAACCCGCTGGAAAACCTCTTCTCCCAGCCGACGACCTCGGCCCAGGCCCCCTCGTTAAGGAAGTTGTGCACGGCGACCATCTCCTCGACGGCGGTGATGTCGGTGTCCTGGTAGCCCTTGCGCAGGAGGGCGTGGTACATCTGCTGCGGGGAGGGATACTCCCAGTTCTCGCTGGCGTCGGCGCGGGGGATGGACGACTCCTCGCGGCTCGTGGGCAGCTTGATGGATTGGTTCGGGGCGGGCTGGTTGGAGAGGTCGGGGAACATGTAGTTGAGGGGGTTGAGCTGGGAGAGGAGGGATTTTTCCTTGGGGCCGGCGGGCTGGGATCGCTCGCCGTGGGGGACGGGGCAGGCGGAGGGAGAGGCGTTGTCGGCGGCGGGACGCTTGTGCTTGCTTATGGTGAAGGCGTCAATGGTCGCGTGGTTCACGGGACATCCGGCCTGGACGGGAGTCAGCGATAAAACGCCATGGAAGCTTGGGGAAAGGGCCTCTCGCAATGTTTCCAGGAAACAATATTCCCATCGATCGATCACCTCTGGAGGCATTGGAAAAGAGGGATTCCTACCGGCGGAGCCTGACCATCCTGTGCTGCGGCAGGCCGAGATTGGCGAGCCGCATGGGGGACAGGACAGCCCGTTGCGGCGGGTGCACTCTTGGGAGCGGCGGTCGCGGACGTATCGGCCCAGAACCAACCCATGGCTGCAGAGAAGAATTGAGGCTAAGCAATAGAATTAAAAAAGACTCCCTCTTCCAGGAAGCAGGAGGGCGGAAGGTCTGGCTGGGGGCCTTGGGATGGATTTGGCGATGGGTGGTGGGATTGGAGCTATGGATCTGATGGATTGGTTGCAATTGTCAGTCCATGATGCGCGGCGCGAATAAATTCTTTTTTTTTTCTTCTTTTTGCCGTCCTTTTTTTCGCCATAGCATCATTTTCTTTCTCATGTGCCTGCCAATCAGTGACGTCGTATTATTACTTCATCCGGCGTTAAGGTACGTACTCTTTGTACTCTTTAAGGCATGTTCATCCGGGAATTAGCCGCTTGAATTCGAGTCTTTATCCTCGTTTCTTCTCTTTCTTCCCTTCTGTTTTATTCTGGACCTCATAAAGACTTCAAGCCACCAATCCCAATTCCTTCCCAAAGGAACACACCAAGAATAGACAAAAACTCCAAAAGGAACCAAACACGAGGCCGTCCCATCCCAGATCCGCGACCCATCCCTCGCCCTGTCTGCCTCTGCGAACCACAACCCCACCATCCTGGCCAACCGCAGCAAAGACCTATGTTCCCTTTCTTCCACGCCGCCTCAGCCTACGAGAAGACAGGGCCACAAGACTGCGACTTTTTTTGCATCGCCACAAAGCGTGTAACTTCCCATGACCGAAACTGAAGGCCCCAACGTGGTCTTGAATGGTAGCGCCTTGATCCTTTTAATTGTAGGCGTTCTTTGACAATGTGCAAAGGAAGGAAGATGGATGGATATAATTCTTGGCGTTTCCTCTGTCGTAAATCGTAGCTTTGCACTTTCCGCCTCGTTTCTTTGTCGCTCCTGTTTATATCTGTAGCGAACCCGCATCATATACTTCGGAGTGAAGCAATTCCCTTGCCATTGCCATGTCGAAGCAATAAAACAAAATCTACGAACCTCCAAATAAACATCCGCATACCTCGATAACCCCACACGAAATCTCAAATAAAAAAAGTAATGGCGCCAACATCACACTTTCCCACATCCACATCCACCTCTCCCACATTAACCCGCCGCTCCCTCGGCCTCAACGACCCAATATCCCAAGTCCTCGTCGGCATCAGCGTCGCTGCCATCCTCATCTCCATCCTCATCCTCCTCCTAATCGGCCGCAACAAACGAACCAACGCCGTCCTAAGCGAAGAGTTACGCTGCCGCCCTTATGACAAAGACATGTCTACAGAAGGTTTGGCCAACACCGAGAGGGCCGCCGTCCCGCTCCTCGAGGAACCGCCTTTGACGCCGGGGATGTACCCGCCTCCGGTTGCGAGTCCACGGGGCAGGGAGAGGGTGGAGGCCGAGGGGGAGGAGCGAGCCTCTTATTGGGTACTTTCGTCAAGGGCGGGATCAAGGTCGCCTTCGCCTATGGGGCCGAGGCGGGTTTGAGGAGTAAGAAAAGAAGGACTTTGAATATGGTTAATTTTTCACGGCTGGGGAAAGAGGTCACCAGGTGGCAGGTGGATTGCATTTGGGAATCCTGCATCTACTAGCTTGCGATATGCTTACTTGTCTATTGGCAGCTTCAAAGGAGTTTGGCGCAGGGTTGCCTTGGTCGGGCGTTTATGCATCTCTTCATCATTTTACATTCAGGCGGAAATACCCTTAGCATTTAGACAGCACCAACAAGTAAAATCTTCAAAATGAAATAAAATACTCTCTGCTCACACTTATTATACCAGTCCGAGGAGAACTTTAGGAAAGTGTAGCTTTTCGGAGTTCATATATTAAAATTAAAATATCTTGAATACTATCATGTTCTAATTTTAGTTTAAGATATAGCACGAGCAGATCCCCTCAGAGCTTGAGGCCAACACTATCTGATTCGTAAGGGAAAAGGCCTCAGAAGTGCCCATCCCAGAGGTTGTCTACTCATAGATCGATCACAAACTCAACAGAACCTTCCTCATAACAAAGCAAGTCAGAGGACAAACATTAGAACGAGCATGGCCCCAGCTCTCTCCACCCCAGCGGACACAAATTGCCAATGATATCACGCGGTTCTGTGTTATACTGGCCGCCAACACTTCAGCTCGAACGGTCACTGGATGCTGGATGCGGTGTCTATGAAGCGAGGTTGATGGAGAGCGCTCATCCATCCCATCCCACGTGGTTACCGAGAATCCTTGGTCCCGTTCTCGCTAGAGGCCATCCGGGACTACATGGCAAAGATCTCAACTGAACTTGCCCTAGATATTGACCTGCCCTTTCACTTCTACTATACAGACCTCGGACCGACAAGCATCATGATATCAGAGGATGGCAACCTTGTCACTGGAATTATTGACGGGGAATCCGCAGCATATTAACCACGATTTTGGGTGGCCACGAAGCCCGTGTATGCTGGAGCCTTTTGGCTTGAATGTGAGACAGACGAACCGAAATTATGGGGTCAGCTCCTAGGACAGGCACTCGATGTAAGCGGTTACAAGCGACTGGATGCAATATTCCGCCGCTGGAGCAGGTCTGTCACTTCGTGGGTTGGGGACGTCTGGTGCTTGTATATACTAGAAGAGCAGGGAGTTTTCTTATTAATGAAAGTCCATAGCCCATCATCAACAATATGAACCATTTCCTCCTCAAATCACAAAAGCTTACCATTCAAATCCAACTCTCCCACCGCCGCCGCTGAAGACCACTACTTTGATGAGACAAAAAGCTGTATCGGCAGCGCTTACAGAAATTTAGCCTTGTATAAGCCTAATCATACAGCGGGCGATGGCGTAGAATTATTTTATTGTATTACCACTCCACAGCCCTTCCATATCTTAATATTCTTCGAAATCTATCAATTCTCTAATATTCGAGCGGTCAAGCGCTCGGCCATTTTGCGTAACACCCCAGGAAAGCTATACTTCCCTAATAAAACAATATGAATATTTACCTTAAACTAGGCTTCTCCCATTCACGTCTTCTAACTAAACTCCACTTCCCATCAAATCTGTCCCCACGGAGAGATAATCACGCAATATACTGCAAAAAACGTGCTCCTCCACATCCACCGCTCCCCTTCCCCGGAACATCTCGGGACGCGGCTCGGATCCTAACTCCCGGCGCGTCCTCAAGAACGGCTCCGCTTCGGCACGGAATACGCCCCTCGCCTAATTCCCCCCAACGCCCTAATTTTTTTGGTTTTTCTTGCTTAAGCTAGTCACGCCCCTCCCTACGACTTAACGCCGAAATCCTGCCCCTCATTTTATCATGAGACTAAATTAACGGCTTGTATCGGGGGAGGAGGGTCCAGGTTTCATCAGGGCAAGAAACAAGCGGTCAACGACAAAAAAACTTCCGTTTCTAGCAGCGTGCATAGGAAGATGGTTTCGGCATGCGATGCGAACCTCGGATGACTTTCAGGGGTGTGGGATAAGGCAGATATGCAGGGTATTCCCTTTTTTTGAGGCGTATTGAGGTGTGTTTGGGAAATAGAATTGAATTTCAACATGTCTGTGTTTTTTTGCCTCATATCTATCATCTAGTAAGCTTCTCTTCGTAAAAATCCTTCAGTTTCGATGGTCTCTTCATGCTTTCGCTATCCGCTGTCCAAGATGCTTTGAAATATCCTCTCGTGCTAATCTCTCATAAACAAAAGAAAATGATAATAAAAAAAGGGGGGCATTAAAATGATATATGAGACGCCAGTTGTACAAAAACCACATGCGTTAAAAGCAAAACGGTATCGAAATTCGAGTTCTTCAAGTCCTCGAGTTTGAATACATGCGCAATCTTTCGCTTCCTCTGTCCTGCTGTATGATGATGTTGATGATGATGTTGCTCCTGCTCCTGCTGCTGATGATGCGTATTCCCAAAAAACAGAAAAACATCCTCGAAAATGCGTGAGTTGAAAATTCGATTGGGGTATGAAACGCCAGTTGATGATGCCTTTTTTGTTGCTGTAATTGCTTGCTCCGAATGAAAAATGCAGGGAAATAAACAAATGCTTGGTCTCATGAGGTTTGCAGCGCCCGAGGGTCCTCTTCCAGTTCAGTGAAAAAAGGGAGAGAAAAAATTCACTTTAAGTAGTGTCCTGGTTTTAGACCCTCGCAGTCTTTCGGCCCCATGGGAACCATCGACTCCTCCTCGACTTCCCCTCGGCAACATGCGTCGTCTCAGCATCGTCCAACTCCAGACGATACCGCCTAACGCTGCCCGTGTCGTCGTCAAAGTCGAGATGGCCACCATCCTTGGGAACCATGCAGTTAGGCACCAAGTTCCTCCGGACCCAGCCGCGAACGCCTCGCCTTGCCGCGTCTATGGCGGCGTACTCGAGTCGGCGGGTATGATCGCTTGTCCAGTATTGCGTCGTCGGAGGCGGCATGGGAGGGCGGGCGGCGACGGTGTCCTCGACCTCGGGGACGGCGATGTCGGGCTCGGGGAACTGGAAGAGGGTGTGCGGCGACATGGTTGTTCGGGTCTGGCCCGCGTAGAGGGAGGAGCCTGGGGCAGCGAAGCGGGCGGACGAGCCACCTGGGGAGAGGGCTTTTGAGCCGAGGGATCTGGTTGGCGGCGTGAAGGATTCGGAGCTGAGCTTGCGGGCTCGGAGGGCGGCGGCGGCGGCTGCTGCCGCTGCGGTAGAGGTAGCGGAGGCCGTGGTGGTAGTAGTGGTCGTGGTAGTGGCCGTTGTAGTGGTGGTGGCGGTGGCTTGAGACGACTTGGTAGATTTCGTGGACACGAGGGATTCGTAGCCAGAGTCTTGACGCTGCATGTTATAAGGGCCCGGCGTGGTTTTGTAGTCGGGTTTTTGTTGTTGGACTATTTGTACAGTGTCGTCGAAGCTGTGTGCGGATTTTGGGAGGATGGTGATGGAGGCGAAGGTTTGGCCCTTAGAGAGACGGCGGCCTCGTGTTATAGTCGTTGTCGCTACTGACGATGACATTGTTGCGGGTGGTTTGCGGAAACGTTCTTTTTTCCTTTCTTTTTTTCTTGCGAACTAGGATATTGATACACCCATTGGAGGCGAGTTGGTTTTTCGGAAAGACAAAGGAGAGGGAGTGTGGTTCACGAGAGAAAAACTGCCTGCAGGAGGGTTCGAGGTGGCTGAGGAGTTGGTTTTTAATAGAGCATGGATTTTCTCAATCCGAAGTTGGAATGCGCGATTATGGCCGGGGCTGGATGCAAGGCCGGACAAAGCAGGACGCAGATATCCAGAGGCGGAAAAAGGGAATAGGGAAAAAAAGTAATTTCCAAAAGGCAGGGAATCTTGCAGATGGGGACTGTCTAGGGGCGAAACTTGCGGTCAGGACGAGTATAAGGAAATATCGTGCTCCTTTGGCAAATCTTTGGACCCCGTTTGGCTCGTCGACCTGGAGACAATGCACAGCAGTGGGGTCTGTATCCTTTTGTGGTCACTTTGCTTTCAAGAGATGTCGGAAATCGAGTTGTGCAGATATTGGATATATATGTAATACTTCGTAGCGCATGTAGAGATAATGAAAAGCCGACGCAACAAGGGTGTGTTTTGTGGGCAGGCATGGACAGGCGTGTGCAGGTCCTTTTATTCGGTGGAATCAGGGTCCTTGCCTTTCCCCTTGCCGAGCCGCGGGCGGGTACTGTCACAGCGCAGGGCCTTGGAGGCTAGAAAGAGGCTAGAGGAGTAGTGTAGAGGAGGAGGGGGTGGACGAGGCGGGGAGGGGGAAGACAAGGAACACAAGCCAGCACAGGCCTTCTCACGAGAAAACAAGGGCTTTGGCTGCACTACTTCGTATATAGGCGGGGGACAATGGATTGATCAAGATGGAGTTGGGGCAAGGCGGGTCTGTTTGTCTGTCTTGGTTTGAGCCTTTTTAGGCTAGTGGGGCAGCGAGTCGCTATTTAGTTTTAGCACGCACTTGAATGTTTATGTTGCGAGCTTTGAGATCAAATCGAGTCTGGACAATGGAGCTCAATGTTCTCTGATGGCGAATGGCGGAGAGTGGACGACAATGGCATTGGCCCCATCAAAGAGTGATGGGGCTGTGTGGAAGTTAGCCTGCACTACACTATTTTGTCGTGTAATCTCCACTGCTTCGAGAGTCTAACAGCCTGACCCGGGAGGGCATGCCCAGCCGCTGTGTTTCGATTCGACGGTTTGGTGAATGACGAGCTGAAGTGGGGACGTCCACAGGGAAAACAAGGTACGAGGGAGGTGGGCTTCAAAGAGCAATCCCCCTCCAATAGTGCATGCTGTGGCTGTACACTAGTTGTACTTGGAGACAATAGTGGGCGTGACGCCTGATGGGCTTGCTTGACGGGCGGTAAACAGGAAGTCAGGAGCTGGCTCAGATTTGATACATACGAGGCCGAGTGGAGATTCGGGGACCAGCAGAAAATCTGATTGATGAATGTGGATTTGAGGGCGTGGCCTGGTCAGGGAAACAGATGAGAGACGCGGATGGCGTTAATGGGGCTTTGTGGATCGCCCTTGTTATGAGTGGACAATGGATGTCGATTCTGGTATGGTTTCGCTGTAACTTTGCATTCACCGACTGATGGGATGGCCAGCTTGGGGAAGTGGTCGACAGACGCAGCGCTGTTGTGTACGCAGGACATTCGCCCGAGGTCTGTAACACGACACAACAGTGGCGATGGGAGATGGGATTGGGCTTGATTACTTCGTAGAAGAAATCAACCACACACTTATTACGAAATATATGCCGACTGATTGATGTCACAAGGCCAAAAGAGCTCGAGCACCTGAAGCTTGGTCAACTTCGGCAGAGGGGTTAGGCTGCTGTTGTTCCTCTTCGTGGAATGAAACTAATAACTCAGTCAGACCGCCTGCCAGCATAAAGGGCAACAGCGCTGAGGCTCTAGCCCGTCGTCATTTCGGCGTGCCGAGCCTCGGTGGAGCATGGATCCATCACTGATGCTTGATCGCTGTTGCACCCGTGATCCACACCCAGTGACGATTCGACAGGGGCGGATGCGACGTCGAGAACTCTCGCCAACGCCTGGCGAGCAAGATTGGCAAGATTTCGTCAGTCAACTGCCAAGCACATTGCAACTATTCATCACCACGACATCGCGAGGATAAGTCGGACCATAGAGCGCCATTTGAACCTTCCCGATTAATGTGTACTACATAATACTTGTTCGTACGTTCTTCTCTTCGACTGGGAAGGAACAAGGAACAGGGAACAGCTGTTGATTCCCCCCACGTCCCCTTCTCGACTTATTATGCACGCAGAATAAGACATGAACTGGCAGGTCTGTGATGTGCTGTTAATGTTCCCTTCCCCAACTGACTAATGCCCATCCATCGTCTTCGTCCATCGTCTCGTCCTTCATCTCATCCCGTCCTTTGTCTCGTCACTTCTCTCGCCCACGTTCCAAGTTACTCCATACACTACTCGTCGTTAGTTGCGTGTGGAAACAATGCATCCTGTCCGACACATTGGCTTGCATTAACAATAGCCATTGTCGCCCCTCTCGATCCTCTCGATTTGTTGGGAACACTTGTAATACTGCATTGCATTACTGTACTACTGTACACTACTGAAGCGAGCATCGGTTTTAGTGTACTTCGCGGAAGGCGTGGTGCCAGTGCCAAATCCTGCCAGAGGAGCGGTCACGGTCACGATGCATGGTGTCCTGCAGGTCAATTAGACAACATTTTAGCAGGGGTGCGACGGTGGCAGCGCGAGGAGGAGAATGAACCCTATTACCGAGTTCCTCCTGGCGAATCAACAGGGCGACGATTGCATGATGGGTGGTTCTCGGGTGGGTGCGGAGAGGCGGAGAAGAAACAAAGGCAATCCTAGACCGCCACGAGCTCGTTGCCATTGAGGTGTGAGCTAAACTGGATGAAGTACTCCACTCGTTGCGACTCGCACCAAACATAACATTGATACACTACCCCACTTTTCTGGAGAGTTGTCCCCTGATATCGTGAATCCTCTCAAGGCGAGAGGCAGATGAGAGGCGGTTTTTTGTTCTCTTCAAGCAGGCATTTCGTCATCATCATCGCAGTTACTTTTTTTTGTTTCTACCCCTCTTCCCGTTGTTTGTCACCCATGGCCATTTGTGAGAGATCACTGCTTGTGATTCTTGGTGAGGCTTTCATCCTGCGAATCAACCATTTCGTGATACCAATAAACAAAATCGATGCTGGCTGAGCGAGGTGGATGGGCCCCCCACAAGGCAGATTAAAATCGCACACACCCTGCAGAGCGGGGATGCAAGACGAAAATGGCCGATGTCGCACCCGGGGTCCAGCCCTTAAAAGAGGGGGTTCTCCAGCCTTTTGTCGGGAGTTCTCAGGGCAGGAAAACGATGGTGTTGCAATGGAAATTTCTTTCACGCAACGAAGAGCGGGTTATTGCTCGAAAGAGTCAAGAGAAGACCTTATTACCGAGACACCATTGAAGAGTTGGAGGGGAAAAGACTGACTCCTTAGACACTAGACCCGAATCTTGCCAGGCCCTCGTAAGACTCATCGCGGATGATCGTAGACAAACAGGAAACTGTGACCGCAAATCTTAAACAGGACTCTCTACATTGGCATATCGAGTGACGATTTCTTTGCTTTCCAGAATAGCTTGATGGAGAGTCCAATCCTGTTTCTATTCACCTCTACCCCGGTTTGTATGGGGCTAATGCCTAATCTCATGATCGTGAATGCACCTGACAAGAAAGACCCTGCATTTTTTTTCTGCCTTCCCCTCGTTTGGGTTGGTGTGTCATCCGATTGAACGACGAACACTGCACTTAGTGTATTACAGCTGGCAACCAGATGCGGGCCTGGGGGAAAGGAAGCAGAAAAATCTCGGGCCGCCCCAGTTCCCTCGGCGGAGGGTGCAGCGATCACCCCTGGAGCTGGCCCTTTCCATCGACCCGACTTTGAATGGGTCGTGGCTTTTAGCGAGGCGTCTGAGGCGTCGGTCACGACACTCAATCCTTCCTATTTTAGAGAGAAGTGCGTCACAATGGCTTGGGTCTTCTAAGATTGGAATGGCATTCCCGAGCAGAGCCAATGGAACTGGACCTCGCCAGGTGATGGGTCGTTTGGCGGTCGTCCCTCGTCAGACAGACCAAGAGCCATCCATCAGGCGGTGATGACAAAAACGAAAATAAGTGATAACAGAACACTAAAGTGGATTCAAGAGGTTATTGTTTAGTGAGAGCTTCGTATTTGTTGGAGTTGGATGGGCAGGCAGCCTGCATCGGATACACAGTCCCGTGCAAAGAGGTCCGCGCAATCTGCGGTCCGGGAAGATCCAGCCGGCTACATGTACCAAGTTGAGGACTTTGTGACTTTGGAATGCCAGTGTAGGCTGCTAGCTTCGGAAGTCCGTGCCACTCGTCTTCACATGTCAGGAAGTAATTCATTCATAAGACATCAAGGAACCAAGGACCGCTTGATCAAGTTGATACTGTCGCCATCTGGCAGGTCCGTCCGGACAACCCCTGCCAATAATGTCGCTGCCCAGATGCCAGCTTGTCCTTCCTCCACATGTCGCGCCATGCTCATTCCACTCGCTACTACCTCACCTTGGAATCCCAAGATGACGCGGATTTTCAGTATTGCCGGGTGCGACCTCGTGGTTGGAAGAATTTGGAAGGAAAGATCCTAGGGAATGAGCATGTGAATCGCTCTTCGTCACATGTCTCATTTGCGATGAGATAAGATCGATGGAGAATTGTAATGTCCTCCTTCCGATTGAAATCTCCAATTAACCGAATACACCATGGAAGGCAGGAGCGTTTTCTAAATTCTCGTCCTTAGAAAAAAGCGTGGGATGAAGCAAGGCTTGGACTGACCATCTTTTTACCTGGCTGGGATCGATGGACTGTCTCAGACAGACGAGCCTCGAGTCAGCTGCCCCCACGTCTCACTTTGCTTCCTGCCGCCCTTTAACGGACTCTCACTATGACTGCGAGTCTATTACGAGGTAGAGACACCGCCAATACCAACCACCCACTTGCGCCGGTCCGGTATCACGACATTTGCGCCCGATGTATGCCACTGCGTATGCTCTTTATCTCTGGTCTAATGTGGGATCATGTCCAAGGAAAAGCAAATCTTACAAGCTCCCTAGGTCGGGCCTCTCTTCTGTCACACTTCCGTCGGAGATGCCGTGCCACTCCCGCTAGGTTTCAAGCCTAGCACCAACATGCAAGAACTTGGTTGGGGGATTGCAGGTAAGAATCTTGATTTTATAGACCTGTAAGCCATGACTCGTGCCCTTGCCCTCTTCCCACCTCACACCGTCGCACCGGTTAGCGTAATAGTGTAATCCAATCCTTTCTTTTCCGCGTCCGTCAACTTGAACGGGTCGTAGTTGATCAGTGCATCTGGCGTATTCACAACCACTAGCATGGCCTCTCCGCCCGCCTCAACGGTAGCTTCCCCCGCGCCGTCGACAAGGTCGACATACCGGGCCGTCTTATCCGCTCCCCTAACAGCCAGCGTCGCCGTAAAAGGCATGGACGACGCCGTGATGTTCACAGAAATGGCACCGGTGCCTTTGAGCGGAACGATGTTAGCTCCCATGTACTGCGGTCGCCTTGCTGGCTTGACGCGGTAGCTTCCGTTTCCCGTGGAATCCAGATTTTGGTAGTTGAACTTGGAGCGATTATTTTCGAAGGCTTCTTGGGCCTTGGGGTGGCCGATGTCCACGAACGCCATGCGAGCCCAGTACCTCCCGACGATAGTTTGGATTTTCGTCGACCCCGCCAGTTTCTGGATGACGTGCAGCGGCGTAACCTGGCTATTCGGCTCGTACTCCGTCCACACTCCCGGGAAGGTCGCGAGGCCCAGCCCCGTGTAGTTATCAGGATTATTGTAAAGGTACGACAGGAACGGCCATGCCTGGTAATAGTTACCCGTGTTAGCGGACCCATCAACGATAATCTGGAAAGAATCCCCGATATTCTTATTCAAATCGATCAACGAGTCTCCCCCCGGCTGGTTATACTCTTCCCTCGCCTCCGCGCACAGGTCCGACGTCAACCACGTGTCGGCCACAAAATTCGCCACCGTCTCCCACCAGGCCCCCGTAACCCACTGCTCGATCCACGACCCCGCCGCGTACGTCAAGCAGTGTCCGTACTCGTGCACCGTCACGCTCGGCGTCGTCAGGTACGCCGCCTCGACGTTGATGAAGCTCATACCCGCGGTGTCATCCGTGCCCGTGTTCGCCGCGGCGCCGAGCCCGGTTCCGACATTGTACACGTTGACTTTTGTCCATGGGCCCCTGTCCTCTTTTTCCCGGAAAGAGAGGCCTGTTGAGCGCCAGCCGAGGTGTGAGACGAAGCAGGTGTAGGCGGACTCGAGGGAGCGAATCATGCTGTCGGCTATGTCGTTGGACGGCGCGTTGTAGATCCGGAAGTGGGGGGAGTCTTTGAATTGGGTGCCCCCGGGGCCAATGGCGCCGTTGCCTTGGTATTCGGCGGGGGGTGTGGTCGCCTGGGGCGCTGGCGCGGCACGGGTGGCGCTGAGGGCGGCGAGGAGGAGTGCGGATGGGCTGCGCATGGGTTCGGCCGCTCAATGTCACGTTTCCTATCCCATTGAGTTGACTCTCGACGAGATTTGGGCTTTTGAGCCATCGTTGAGGCTCACGTCTAGTTATACTACCTCGCACCTGGGCCGGGTGGGTGTGAGGCATGATTTTGCCTAATATCTGGGCCATCTCGAAGATAATTAATAACCACCAGTGCTGAGATATATTATCCTTTTTAGGGAATCTATTTCCATTCGCTTCCAGAGATGTATCATCTTTTGGAAGTAATATACAAGATTTTATTCATTTGAAGACTAGGAAGTGTGGGTTTGGGGCGGCTATCCTTTTGATTTCGACAAAGAAGAATCCGTTCCTGGAACAATTAAGTGGTGTTTGATCTTGTTTAATCCATTAATACATGCATTGCCTTGTAGGCCCGTGTATGATATTCTATTTGCGCTTGCCGTATCTTTCAGAGACGAGGCGAAAGAAGAGAGAAAAAAAAAAAGAAAAATTCGAACCATGGCTGGACGTTTGTGGCCTGCATTAGGTGGGATTGCGGCGAGGGCAGGGAAGAAGGGCTAAAGTGCCGGCCCGGGCCCGGAAGATGGAGCAGTCTCCGGGCCGGAAGATCATCGGTCATGTTGACCGAGCAGGACCTCCCTCGCCGAAAACAACAAAACTCGGTTGTCTTTATCTACCATGCCAATACCCCGGATTCTCCAAGCAATTGAGACTTCGAGAGTCATCATCTGTGGTCATTGTTCGCTTTGACTAAATCAAGAGACTTGTTTGTGTCGGCGAAGTTAAAAGGTTAGACAGAGCAATGGCAAAAGAGCAGGAAACAATGCTTCTTGGTCTGTCTTTCATTTGTAAAACTAGGCATTCCGAATTCACATTGTTGCGTTGCCGGAATTGTAGACCTTAACTCTCATTGTTACGATCGTCGGCACCTGCGTATATTAATCCCACGATCCAGTCCCCCAGCCGAGCAGCTGAGAACAGACAAATCAAAAATCATAATTCGAGAATCAGCTCCCAAGACCGCCTTAAAGCCTCTCACGGAACCAACACCGACGAATGTTTAATCACTACATACAAACAGTTACCCACTGTGAGCAGTATCCCTCCTCCCAATTTCCACTAACAGAGGCTAGGCAAGTCCACGATGTGCTTCTCCATCATTATCCACGAACCCTGGTGCATCCCTCCCAACGCAACTCCGTCTGCCTGCGACTGTACTAGACTCGTCAAAGAGGTCTGCGTCCTTGCGAACGCCCGAGTCGAGACAGGCCACGACTGCGGCACGTATAGACGCCTCGTCCGCTACAACAAACGCACATTCCTCGAAACGGGCACGAATTCCTGGACAATCATACCGGCCTTTGACTGGGACACAGCGTGCCCCGGGGAGGTAATATCGGATGTGCAGCTGCAGCATAGGCAGAAGAGTCTGGCGGTGATGAATCTGAAGGCTATCGTCGAGGCGAACAGGGCGATGTTTTTGCGGGGGAAGGTTGAGTTGGTGAAGCAGATGGAGGGTCTCATGAAGGTTCAGAAGGGTTTCTGGCAACCGGTACCTCAGGCACATCGGCATCGGGTGCACCACGATAGGAACACCCGGTTGTGGAGGCGGCTTAAGGAGATTTTAAGTTACTGATGAGGAAAACCATCCACCCCCA
>JUDQ01000057.1:7784-30202 GCA_000812075.1 Scedosporium aurantiacum
ACGAAGTGTGCGTTCTGCGTCAAGAATGAGGGGGAGTACAATAGGGCTCTGGGCAAGGTGAATAACTTGAGCTCGGACCACAAGGAGATGTGGGCGCGGAATAGCGATTTGGACTATGATGCGCATAAGAAGGCTTGCAAGAGCCGGTATGAGTCGAAATGGAGAGAGTGGTGGGATCAGGGGACGCTTGAGGGGCCGAGGATGGAGGATGAAGTGAGGGATCACGCGTATCCGCTGGAACTTTGTCTTGTTTGAGGGTCGAGCGAGGGGAAAGAAAGTGTTTAGGGGACGACCAACCCCGACGGACTTTACCATGGATGTGGAGGAACCATGTTAGCTGATGAGCGGTGTATGTTTGTTGGATATATGGGAGATATATGGGAGATATATGGGACATGTACATGCTTTGGCATATGATTTTGTTTGTCTTTGGTTTGACGAAGCGTGGTTTTTGTCTTTCAAGGGATGGGAACTATGTTGGAATCACTCATGTTTATTATGGCGCTATGGGATATAGTACGGCGCGGCGCATGGACTACGATACCCGATGAGAGTATATGAGATACCAGGGACTTGGGAATGGATAATGGATGAATGGTACCATCGATTCAGATCAGACCCCCAAGACGTGAACTGCCATTTCACAATAATACCACATTACCGATCTATCCCTCTCACATTATTTGCTGTGCTATGTTAAGAAGAACCTTCGACTCCTCCAAACTCACTCTACCCCTTGAAGGTGCCTTAAAGATCGGCGGCGATGAAGACCATTGAACTCTAATGCAAACAGAGAAGAAGTAAATTGAAAACGCATCTCCGTCTTTGGTTCAGGGACAGACTCAAGAAATAAGAAGAAAAAAATAAAATAAAAATAAAATAAAAGTGTAGTGATGGACCAAGCGGCGAATGAGGGAAGGAGGAACAACAGAACAAGAAAACGCAAGAAAATCATGGACAAACAAGATTAGAAAATTATTTTCAATACAGGGGAGCTTGTTGTTTCATGCGATTTAGGTGTTTGCAAGACTAGGGAGAAAAGGTTCTCATATATCCAAGTGGTGAAAATGTTAAGTTTGAAAGTTGAAATATAACCCCAGATTTTGGCCTAGAGATGGTTTGAACTGATGCTCTCTCCTCTCATTCTGCCCCGCCTCATCGAAACACACCAACTTTTTCAACCATCTCAAGCTTCGTTATCAACGACTAACCTTGCGCATCTGCCCCGAGCTCCTATCATTCCCCCCCCCCCAACATCGCTATGTCCCAACCCAACCTCTCAGACCTCATCCTCCCGGAGCAACCAACCCTCAACGCCGTCCTCTCCTCCGTCAAAAAAACCAGCCTCTCCCCGCACAACCGCCTCCGCTCCATCCAGCACGACGCCTCCTTCGTCTCCTCCGTGGCCTCGTCGCCCCTCGGTCGCGGGAGACCCCTGGTGGCCAACGAGCGCTGCGGGAGCTGGTACGTCGAGCCCGGGAAGAAGGCGGGGAGCGCGTATTTCAAGAGTACGGATGGGCATACGGGACAGTGGAAGTTTAGCTGTCGGAGGTTGAATTTGCAGTTGTTGGAGTTTATTGAGAAGAATGATGGGTATGGAAATCCTTTTTTTTTCCCGTCCTTTGGCCCGCCTCTGTTGGATGTAGAATATGAAGCTATATGAGTTGATGTGGGACTCGTTGTGAGTGGTGGTGTAAGATGAAGCAAGAACACACAAGATCCAACCAATACTAAACACTCATGTTCCCAGGATCATCATCGTCGACTCCACAAGAAGAGGCAAACGTACGTTCCCTCCAACCCCCCACCATCCTCTCTCACTCCCATCTAACACCCCAAACCCAGGCATGCCCGATGCCCTCAGCAAAACCATCCCCATCTGGTGCGCCGTCCTCAACATGGCCCTCTTCCCAGACCTCCCTGCTTCCCACACCCTCCACACACCCCCCAACGTCGTTCCCCCAACAGAGCACTCCCAAATCACCGCCCTCCTCCCCACCTACCTCACCTCCCTCCAAGACCTCAACCTCGACCTCCCCTCCCTCCGGGCTTCCCTCACGAAACCCCTGCGACCTTTCTGGGTGACGCCGGATACCCAGCTCCCTCTCTCCGTAGCCGAAGAAGAAGGCGATGATGACGACGATGTTGAAACGAGAATATCCATCTTCCAAGACGCAAGACCAATCATCTGCCTCACTGCCTCCAACAAATCCTCCACAAGCGAACTCTCCACCACCTTCGAAGGCTACGTCCAAGGCGCCGCCGACGACACCGAACACTGGGCCATGGGCCTAACCCCCTCCCTCTTCTGGTCCCACTCCCCCCTCCTCCTCTCTACCCCGGAGACCGATCTTCCCGCCCTCATCGCCTCTCTCCTGGAAAAGGAAGAATCATCCAAGCGCTCCGCCCCGCCTACCACCGTAAAAGTCGCCCCTCGCATCTCCGTCTGCGCCGGACCCCTCGCGGACGACACCACCACCACGCCGACGCCGCCGGAGGAGTCGGAGTCGGAGTCGGAGTCGGAATGCAGGATCTCATTCGAACAGGGCTCCGCGCCCCGCGAATCCTGGCAGGTTTCCCCGCGGCTGATGCGCGTCCGCATCGGGAACCCGAGGCAGGCGAGTAAGAATCTGAGATCTGCCCTACCGGATATCTGCGCCTTCGTGGCGCGCTTCTTCGAGGAGAGGGATCGTGGCGATAACAACAATAATACTAATAACCGTGCTCGCATCCTCGTGTCTTGTGATACGGGAAAGGACCTTTCTGTCGCGACTGCTCTTGCTCTCCAGTGTTACTTTTTCGAGACCGATGACGAGGATGCCCCCTTTCGCGTACCCAAGGAAGTAAGTATCAACAAGGCGGCGATTCGCGCGAGGTTAGGTCGGATCATGATTGCCTTTCCCCAAGCGAATCCTCAGCGTGCAACACTACAGAGTGTAAACAGCTTCTTAATGGGCTAGAGAGTCGACAATGGAAATGGAAAAGAAAATAAATAAAGGAAACAGTTACTTGGGTAGATTAGGCACACGGAAAAAAAAAGAACAAACGGCAATAAGCACAAGAGAGTCGACGCGGAAATCTAAGTCTATTTCGAAGGGTGATCATGTACCTAAATCCGATTTTTGGGTTCCCCTCTATCGAAACCGACGGCAGAAATGTATGCGCAACGAAAATAAACCACTTTGGGCCATGATGAAGGAACCCCAAAGCGGAAGCCCAGCCAAGCTTCCTTTTTTCCTATGTTTTTTTCTCTTTTTGATACATATGGGTCTCGGTAGGCAGGTTTAAACCTTTCATAAACCTCCGAAAACTGTGCTTTGTTTTCCTATTCGTCTCTCCTCGAACCAATGCCGCTTCGTTACGTCATAACGCTTCCAGGAAAGAAGAAAATTTAAGAAAAAAAAGGGAAAACAAAAATAAAAAGACCTCTCATCGCCCACCTCTTACAAAGCCTGAATCTTGGCGAGAGCCTCGGGGAACTCGCTCCAGTTGTCAATGACGACGACGGCGCCGGCGTCAGTGAGGACCTTGGCCATCTCGGCCTTGCGCTCGGCAGGGTAGGGGCCAGTGTAGCCGAGGACCTTGATGCCGGCACGGTGGCCGGAAGAGGTACCGCTCTTGGAGTCCTCAATGGCGAGACACTCATCGGCGGTCTTGCCGAGAACCTTGAGGGAGTGGAGGTAGATGGCGGGGTCGGGCTTGGAGGTAGGGGTGGGGAGGGAGCTGGCGGCGGAGAAGACAACGTCCTCGGGGAAGTACTTGGACTGGCCGACCTTCTCAATGGAGGCGAGGACTCGGCGCTTGGCAGACGACGAGACGACGGCAAGGGTGTACTTGCCCTCGGCCTGGAGCTTCTCGAGCTGCTCCATGACACCGACGCAGGGCTGGCCGTGGGCCTTGATCTTGGCAATGACGGCGTCCTCCTCGGCCAAGACGTACTTCTCGAGCTCCTCGGGGGTGAGCTTGATGCCGTAGCGCTCCTGGAGAGAGCCGAGCATGCCGCGGAAGTTCTGGCCGACGAACTCAGAGATCAGAGACTCGCCGGTGAATTCCTTGTCGACCTGCTGGCCCTTGCAGATGGTGTTGATGATGTCGGCACAAGCCGCGAAAGCGAGCTCCTCGGAGAGGACGAGGGTGTTGTCGCAGTCGAAAAGGAGGGTGTTAATCTACATGGCGAGGACCAAGTTGTCCAATGGTTAGCAAATTGATCAAATCATTGTTACTCTTTCAATGTCCTCTTTCTTGTCTCATCTTTTTCTTCTTCTACTCATTTTCAGGCTCCAAATGCATTCTTGTTCTCTCTGGTGCCCAACCTTTCCTTTTCACATGGGGCGATAGAATAATCGGCCACGATGCATGCTCCAATTGAGGTGGGGTAAGGAGCTGGTGCAGAAAAGGGAAAGCGGCGGGGGAGGGGCATAAGAAACACGGGAAAAGATAAAAGATAAGGATAAGGTACAGTGCTAACTGCTAGGACGCGCAGCATGGACCAAGCTAGAGTCGGCTCTTGCTGTGATGGGATGGCAGAAGTGGATTCTTACCTTGGACATTTTGGCTAGTATTTAGGGGGTAGAAGTGTTGATCTTTTGGGGGGAGTGTGAAATGAGGTTGTGGGTTGAATTGATCGAGAGTGAACCTGGACGAGATAAAGTCGGAGCAGTGTTAGCTTTATAGCTTAAGAGTGGAGAGAAATACGAAATGGAAGATGAAGGAATCGGAAAAATCGGGAATGGGTGGTGGGAAAGAGTGGGAGATGTGGAGGACTATGACGTGCCTTGGAATAGCTTGGCAGTGCTTGGTCTGGCCTTGGTTTTGTTAGGTTCGATGTTGGGTGGAGGTGTGGATGAGAGAAATGTGAAGAGAGGAAGATGGATGAGGGGAGAGCAGAAGAAATAGGAATGAAAACTCTTGGGGATCAGCCACTTACTTGTACCTTTATATAATATGGTGCAAGATGATGAAAAAGAGAAAAAAAGAAAAAGAAAAGAAGAAAACGAAGTAGGAAAAGAAACTGGAGCAAGGAAAACAGATGGAACTGGGAAAAGCAAGCTCAACCTCCCCTTTCCCCCACAGCGCAGGACCAGGGAGATCGATTGGTACAATCAATTGCAGGCCAGGCCATTCCTTCCAGGTCAAGTTCCACCACCTCAGCACCTCCATCAGACAGCAGCAGGAGCAACCCAAGCCCATGTCCATCCATATTGATTCATGCATTGACCCCGCCACGTTGCTGGTTCCATTGTCATTGTTACAGCTTGTGAAAGCTACACTAGGAAGGAAGCTTCCTGGATGCCGCCCATGCTGCCCATGCTGCCCATGCTGCCCTGGCCCAAGTGAATCAGCTGCCTCTGCCAGGTTGCCAGGAGAGGAAGCAGCTTGGAGGGGCACTACTACCAGGGCCAGCCAGGTCCAAAGTAAGATAGATCATTGTGTGTGGACGGCTCCTGCCCAGACAACAGAGACATGTGGGTTGAGCTATGCGGTGTATTTCGTACCATGGAACTTCTCTCTCAGACGAGGCACCTGGGAGGAAGGAGGCGGCGGAGATGGCGAACGGGGGACACGACAGGGGAATTGATGAGAGCGATACTCGATGCTCGACGTTCGATTGATGTTCCTACTTCGTACCTAGTTCAAAGTAGTTCAGAGACCCTGGCTCGGAACATTGAAGTTTCACCTCGTGTCAGTCCCAAATGGGACGCCAACCAAACCCAGTCGATGCTGGTCGATGGTCCATGGTTCAATCTAACCCAAATTGAAGCTCTGCTGCCCAGGAACAACGATACATAGCTCCAAGCTATCGTTCCCTCAGACCCTCGCCCCCTTTGATCTCGGTGTCACGATGCCCCTCTACGAACAAGTACGAAGTACACTACATACGACTTCGACAAGCTGGGCATTACAATTGTCCTGCCAGTAGAGCCCAGTAGCGCCGCGTTGGTCATCGGGCCCGGCGGTCTTGGCCTTTACATTGTACGGGCTATTGCTCCACCCGTATCATGGTTTGCCGTCTTATAATTGATGGACATCAGGCCGAGAATATGACCAGTTAGCCGTCTCTTCCCGACAATACCTCTCTCGATTGCTAATAAAAATGGTCTTCCGTTGGACAGGACAGCCCAGACCAGTATGTTTTACAGGTATTGCTGCCAGGAGCGTCGATGCTCGGGTACAAGAAGTCTTGGTAAAAAATGAGCCCCACCTTTGCCAACGAGGTGGTCCATTGTCCAGTCCAAGGATTCAAAGATATTATTACCCCGCCCCCGCCTTGACTTTTGAGATGATGAGAGCTCGATTGCGGCGAAGGAAAAAAAGAGAGACACACGCCTGCAGCCAGGCTTACCGTACGGTGGCGGACAGGGAGGGAGAGGGGGCACGAAGGGGGGGTGTGTGTGGTCAACCTGACAAGAATGCCTGCCCTTCAAGATGTAAGACGAAAGATGGCAATAATAGCTAATAATCTGCATCTAATTCACGGCGCCGCTAGCCGGGTCCTCGACCAGGGTAAGGTCCTGGCCCTGGTCCAGGTGTCGTACCTCTACACATTGGTTCTGGGCACGTCCTAGGAGCTGCGTCGGGTCCGTATCCCGGAAAGACATTACATGGGGATGCTTCTCTAGCTTCTCTAGCCTCTCTAGCTCCTCCTGGAAGAGCGACGATGATTGCAAAAAGAAGGTGAGCAAGTTGGTAAGTGGAACTTACAAGGTACGAGAGACAGACCGTTCCTCTTCCTCATCAAGCTATCGTCGATGCAGTTTAGATCCGTCCGCTTCTTGCGTTCGGTCATTCAACAAAAAAAGAAACGAAGCATTCAGCTGTCGGACCTTCTCTTACGGAGTAGTGACAGGGCGAGGCGACCATCCCACGATCCCACACACTCACACACCTTCGCACCCACGCAATCAAGCGGTCAGGCGGTCAGCGAGACGAGGCCCCACGAGTAATTTTGCCATCCAGCCTCGATTTTCCTCCCCCTTTTTTTTCTTTCTCCTAGTCAGAGTCAGAGGATGGTGATGAAGCGGATGGCTCGATGGTGGTCAGTCACCGCCTCGTGTCGTGTCTGCTGACATGATATGGACTGCCATTGCTCATCGGTCGCGACAGCTGGCCCTAGCCCCCCCTTTACAGGTGTAATATGATCTATAGTATGTTTAACATGGTTTAGTAGTACAGCATTACAGCTCCCACGTTCACGGCCTGGGGTCTGGCGGTCTCGAACGAACATGACGAAACAGGGGCGGCGGCTCTGGTCCCCCGCCCCTTCGCCCTTCGCCTCACCCTTTCGATGCGGCGGTCAAAGGGCCTGGCCTGGTCTGGACGATCAAGTGCGTGCGTGTGTGTCCCAATGGTGCAGAACACCTAATGCATATACAAGGATGTAACCGTTGGGGGCAATGAATACCAGATCCGCCGTCGGGGGTCGAGCTCTACCAAGTATTATGAGTACCCATGACTCTGTGACTGTTCCATCTCATCTGACCTCCCCCCTGTCGTCTTTCTGTTCTGATACTAATATTATTATTCCCTTATTGGAATACCCCCGCGAGGCTAACTGTTTGTCATAGAAATTCCCTCATCGTAAATCCAAATCACCTAACCGAAAATGCGAGAGCCAAATGGAATGGTGGGGAGGATGGCTTTTGTTATCTCGCATCCCTTCTGTTTACTTCGCACCGCTCCGTATGCTCAACAATCCCTATCTAACGAACAGCTCTTATATAGACCACAGCAACAATGGATCCCTCATGCTTTCTTAGCTCGGCCAGATTAGATAGAGGGCCCATTTTGATCGTAGCGGCCGAGACGGCACGCAACTGCACCAATTTAGCGAGCGGCCTAGCCCATCAATTCCGGCGGGAAAGGAACCGAACTAATAAATTGGGTTGAGGGCCCAGAACTAGCAGAGCAGTCAAATAAGAAGAAGCCCAAGCAAACGGGTCCCTCTCGGAGGGCCCCGCCCAACGACGATGAAAAGGGCGCCTTCACGATAATTGGTAAAAAAATGGAAACTGGGAGACGGACGCTTCGGGCTGCAGCTGCCCCGCCTTGCACGACTTCGTTAATTGCGAACAGAAGGGAAAGGACGACATTACCGCCGTTCCAAGCGAGATCGCTCTACCGATGCTTAGAACTTGTGTCATACATGATCATTTTTATTTGACGTGTTTTCCTTTTCATTTCTTTTTTTTTTTTCATGTCCCTTGCTTGTCGTTTGAACTTGCTTCGCGCCTCTACTTACACCTCGTGGTTCAGCTCTATGCTCCGAGCGGTGGACCGGGGCGGTGGGATGAGGTTGGGCTGGGGCGTTGGTCTGGCCATAATATTCATCCACTCAAACATACTGGTGAAAGATGGTACTGCATGACCTGGCATGAGACATTTGGAATGCTACATTGGAACTATTTGATTCTTTTTGCTCGAATGGGATTGGGAGTCATTGGGAATCATTCGTATAATTACATGCGAACCCAAGGAGCTACGAAGTATTATCATACGGCAAGTACTTGGTAGAAGAGAAACCCCCCTTGTTCGAAAATACTCATTACGATCTGATCGTGGTCATCTTAATGAATGGGGACATTCAATAAGTTTCCTCGGAGAGCAATTCCTCTTTCCAAGGCAGAGCAGAGCTATTATTACTTTCTTGCGACTACGAAGTACGAGCAAGCAAGCTTCCCCCTTGCTCCGATGAAAAAAAACAAAACATATGTAAACCACTTTGTACCTACAAAAAGGAGATTTCTTACCCATCCTTTCCTGTAAATATCTTATCAAAAAGAACCCCTTTCTTCACGCCAGCCTCCAAGCTCCTTGTTTTTTTTTTTTTTCCTGTCCTCGTGATGCCCTTCATCCCCCCTCCCCCCCGGTCCCTAACGAAGGGAAACCTAACCCCCGAAATTAGGATTCCCCACGATTCTTTGAGGGGGGCCGTTTGTACGAACTACGGTGGGGCTTCTCAGGCATGGGGGGTGAGGAGTGGCGTTTCGTAGCTTTTTGGGTTCAGGTCAGTGATCCTCTTACTATTATTTTTTCTTGTTACGAGACATGGGCGCTTGACACTGTTGAGGAAGATCTAGCGGATCTTTGGGAGAAAAAAGAAACAAAAGAGGAAAGACGAAAAAAAAAAAGAATTTCTGCTGGACGGGGTTTCCGGGGATGCCTCTTCCGGTTGCGGTGAAAGGGGTTTCTTTTGCCAGCAGTGAGACATCATCGATGGGTTGAAGATTTTGGGAAGCTATTGATGATGGGGTTTTGTAACTCATGTCTGATCTAACGAAGTAAGCACTTCTTTTCTTTCTTTCTTTTTTGGTTTTCTGAGGGTCTGGCGATCTGCTGGATCTATTTTCCCTTGGCTGCTCTACGAAGGAGACCGTTTTATCCGTTTTATCCTATGTCCGTTGAGGCTGGAAACGACAGCAACAGCAGCAACAAAAAAAGAAACTCTCAACAAGGTTCGGCCGGATGACGGAAGATTCCACCATCGGGTCATTTCTATTTCTCACTGTCTCAGAGGGGGTAAACTATTATACAATGGATCAATATCTTCGAATTCCAGAGCATGGAAAACAAATAAGGGTATGGAAAAAGAGACATCAGAGTGAACTATTCTCTGCTGTGTCTCGAGCATTATCCCATATCACATATTCCTAGCCTAGATTCGGTCTATAGTACCAGCATCATCATCATCATCATCATCACCACCATCCCCTTCAACCGCCCCTCCACAACGCGCCGTTCTCCCTCTAGATCCTTCACTTACAGACATACAAATCATATAAAGCATCTATCCCAACACTATCACACAAGACTCGAACTGGCTCGTCCACCTCCATTCAACTCTAACAAACGCCACCAAGCTGCTCCCAACTCCACTTCCCTTTCCGTCCATCATATCACCCCGAACCCCAACTTAGGAATTAAACCAAGTTAAACTAGAAAAAAATATCAGTCTATTAATATGTACCATCATTTACCACAAGGAAATAGAGAAAGGAGGGGGTGAGAATAGCTGGTAGCGGCATCTTGACCGTCGTCGCCATGCACCGCCCGCCTCATGCAAAAAGCCTCGAGCTGGAGATCCCTTCAAGACCTCGCTAGGAAGATCTCAAGACCCAGAAACAACCAAACAAAGAAAGGAGAAAATAATTGAAACAAGAAAAAAGAAAATTAACAAACTGTGTTGCCAAACTAAAGAGGACCCTTTTCACGTTCAAGAACAAGAAAGAAATATCGTCACATTATCTGCCGGCGAGCAAATCCCTCCTAAACGCCTTTATCAATAGCCATAAAACACCACCCCCTTCTCCATTCCAAAACAAGAAGCCGGCATCAAATGAAGAGAGGACACAAAAAAATAAATAGTTTCCGCCAACGCCCTCGAACAAGCTAGAGAACAAAACAAGAAGAAAAGAAGGAAAAAAAAAAAACATGAAACCTTTCAACAAACTCTCTATAGACGAGTTGTTGGATCATATGTGCAGCAGCAGTATCGGTAGCAGTAGTAAGTTCGTCATGCCCAAGCGGCCCTTTTTTTCCTCGGCATATCGTTCATTCGGAACATCGGAAACATTAAAGAAGAAAAAAAAAACTGTCAAAGTTTCGACAAGAAAAAAGAGACAGGAAAGAGGAAAAAGGAGACTCGGACGTCTTGTTTTCACAGAATCTCGCGAAGCTTCGCCTTTTGCTGAGGCGTGAGCGTCGTGGGGAAGTTGACGTTGTACCTGATGACGAGGTCGCCGCGCTCGCCGGGCTTCTTCGAAATGGGCATGCCCTGGCCGGGGAAGCGATCTTCGCTACCGGGCTGAATGGGGCCTCCCTTTTCTATGGGGATCTGCTTTTTATCGATTGTTGTGACGCGGATGTTGAATCCCGTGAGGGCTTCTCTGAGAGAGAGATTGACGTCGTGGACCAGGTCGTTGTCGACACGTCTGAAGAGGGCGTGGGGTTTCTACAACAAGGTTAGCCTTGTAAAAAAGGGAGGCTGGAGAGGTTGTATGCGTTTTGCCAGAAGAATCGGCGGGGGCGGGGGTGGGAGATGCTTACCTCCTCGAGAATAAAATGAACATCCTGGCGACCTCCCTCGACAACTTGGTCACCAACACCCTGGAACTTAAACTTGCTACCCTTCTTGAGACCTGCCTTGACAGGAATCTCAAGGATCTGTTCCACGATCGAAAGCTTCCCGGACTCATCGTACGTCTTGCGCTTGATCTTTAACTTCTTGGTGACGCCGTGAAAGATCTCCTCGAGCGTCAAAGCAAGCGGCTTCTCGATTATGCTAACCTGGGGCTCCTGGGGACGCATGGCCGACCCGAAGGTCCCCGAACCGCGAGAGCGAGGAGTGCGGGGACCACCGCCGGCAGCCCCGCCGTAGGCACGACCGCCGGCGAGGTTGGCGAACAGATCTTCAAAGCCGCCGGCGCCGCCGTCGGACCTAGCGAACTCGGCGAAGACGTCCTCGGCGTTGCGGAACGCGAAACCGCCGCCCGGTCCGCCAAATGAGAATCCGCCGGCGCCTCCGTTGGGCATGGTGCCGAAGCTGAAGCCCTGGGGCATACCGCCGGTGGAGGTGAAGGTAGGACCGCCGGCTCCGGCTTCGGGAGGCGGGGCTGTGCCTCCGCGGAGGAGGAACTCGAGACCGTAGGCGTCATAGATTTTACGCTTCTCGGGGTCGGAGAGGATCTCGTAGGCTTGTGAGCATTCTTTGAACTTTTCGGCGGCTTCGGGGCTGTTCTTGTTTTTATCGGGGTGCCATTTCATGGCCGCCTTTCTGTTTTTGAGAACGTTAGTATATTATGTCCTGATATATGGGTTGTCTGGAGAGGGTCTCGTGAGGTCACGAGTGCAGTGGCGTCGTGTCATAGCCAGCAACACAGGCAGCATTAATCGGACGAAGAAACAAGAGAAACAAGAAGAGGAAGAGGAATATGAAGAAAGGAAGCCCAAGGGCAAAGCTCGAGGCAAAGAGGTAGCCGTCGTGTTCAAGAGGACAGTCAGAGTAACGAAGAAAAGTAAAAAAAAGCTCTCAACCTACCGATAACCCTTCTTGATTTCATCAGTGGTGGCGTTAGGCTTGATGCCCAGCTGGTCGTAGAGC
This sequence comes from Scedosporium aurantiacum, assembly GCA_000812075.1. Classification (NCBI taxonomy): domain Eukaryota; kingdom Fungi; phylum Ascomycota; class Sordariomycetes; order Microascales; family Microascaceae; genus Scedosporium; species Scedosporium aurantiacum. Next base: position 19,882 of record JUDQ01000057.1, read on the forward strand.
TTCGTTTCCTTGACCATTTTGGATTAAAAGTCGATTGGAATTCTACAGACGAGTAGGAATGTCAGTGATCAGTTCTTCGATTAATTGGCGATGGGGGCCAGGGCGAGGTAGTAAGAGGCTTTCCGTACAGTTGTTTTTGGGGGGAGGAATTGATATCAGCAGGTAGAGGAATGACGCTGAGGCGGTGGGGTTAAAGTCGAGCTCTATCAGGAGGGGGGATAGAAATCTCCGCTGGTGTGGGTGGCGTGGCGGGGATTAGAGAGAGAGAGCGGTGTTAGAGCGGTAGAGGAAAGAAGATGGAAGAGAAAATCCAATCCTTTTTCCAAAGATATTGTAGATGGGGATTATTTCGAAGTAGGTTTGAACAGTTTCAAATGGGAGGGAGGGAGGAAAAGGAGAAAGAAATGGATGGAATCGAGTATTGAGCTAAGAAGAAATAGATGATGCAGTGCAAGTGTGGGCAATGGTGGTTTGAGGGGAACAAGTGACCGTGATCATCAAGTGCGTGATCTTTGGGGCAGTTACGCCTGGGGAAGCCGCCAGTGGAGTGGGTGGGTAGTGTAGTGGATTGGTAGAGCCAGCCAGCATGAGGCAAGTGCAGTACAGGCCAGTTAACAGCCAAATGTGGTGAAGTAATAGTGCAGCAAAGTCAAGGTTGTAAGTGGAGTGGACTGCTGATATGGAGGTACACTACAAAGTATCTATGACAGGAACAGCATCAATTCACCCAATGGGGATTGAACAAGTACAAAGCTAGAGCTCTAAGGGTACTTGGCTTCTGTTAGAGGAGGTCCATGTAGCTCCCGGATTCATCAATGATCAGTTTTACTATGGGAGAATCTTCTACTCTCTCAAGATGGCAAAAATAGGCAAAATAAAATCTTCACTAGATCAATCTCAAGCTGGCTCCCTCCCTAGGAGAAAGAAAAGAAATTGAAAGAATTTTTTCCTTTTTCTAAAAAAAACAGCCTCAGAATCATATCTCCATCTCGCCACCACCGCCTCGAACCAATGGACCTCATTCCCAAGCCTCGGCCCTCATGCTCCGCTATCAAGAGCCAAGTAACCCGCCAAGTACACCGCCTAAGCTTCCCCCCCGAACAAGAACAACCTTTCGCCGTCCAGAAAAAGGTCTGGGCAAAAACGATGACGACAATTGGAATCGAATTTTGCGGGGCAAAAAGGGAACATCCCACGTCCGCACCGTGACTTGTTACGTCCCGAAGTACCCTGCCATCTGACCACGCACTCCTCACAATCGGTGGGAGATACTTGGCGAGCTATCAATTGATCATGTCCCGTTTTCCCTCTTTCTAACCAATTAAGCCTGGACGAAACCACGCGACAGATCCAACGACAGCACAATAGTACGATTTCCCTGTCTCGATGGGGGTTAGGGAAAAAAAGGCTCACATCTCACAGACAGAGAGAGAGAGAGAGAGCAATTGATCGAAGTCAAATAACACCTCGCCTTTTCTTTGTCCTGGAAGTTAAGAGGCAAAACCTGGGACGGTACAACGAGTTGAGTTTTACCCGTTAAACTCACCGAGGGCCAGCTTCTTGTGAAGACTCGAAAGCTCGCGAAGCTCTCTCGTGGAATGTTCTCGAAGCTTCTATGGAGCTCTCACGCTGAATTTCTCACGATAACACCTGCGAGACATAAACGGGCCGAGGGAGCAAGGACTAGCTAGCCCAAGTCAACCCACCATACCAAGGCAAAAAGTAAACCACGAAGGGCTCCTAGTTTTGAATAGTCGCCTCACTACGGGGCTCTCCGGGCCCGGCACTCGAAGCTACGAGCTGAGTTCAGTTTGCTTAGTTTTACTAGTTTAGCTACGCAATTCAATTCATAATTCAATCCACCCGCATCTCAATTGGTTCGTGTTTTCTTCCGATTGACTTTCTAGCTGCTCTGCTTGGGGCAATGGGTATCAATGAAGCCATCCCACCCGGACCCTATGCTACCTTCTGTACATGAAAAAAGAACGAAAATAAGAAGATAAATAGGGAAAAAAAAAGTGCCATGATGTTCTCTGCCTCGACCCCCCAACTTTGAAGAAAAATAAAAATAAAATGGGTATTGCACAATGACCCTATCATAACAAATGAAGCCAATGCCTTCTAACGCCTAACTTTGGTCCCGCAACTTCTGAGCCCTCTCCTGCTCCCTAACAAAGATAGGCTTGGTGCTAACCTCCTTCATCTCCTGCATCGGGACATCCTCCTGCCTCTCTTGCCGGGCCTCCTCGTCGTTACCATCGACCTTTGCGGGAGGAGGCAACGGAGGCGCGCTTAGACCGGGTGCTTGCTCGCCGCGTCCGAGGACGGGAGACTCGACGTTAATAAGCTCTACGTCCTCCTGAACAGGCCTAGGCACCTCGGAGACAAGATCGTCATCATCTACATCCATCCCGCCAAACTCCTCGCCGCGGAAATCTCCCTCCCGCGAATCCATCGAGCCTACCGACGCGCGGTTCGTCGCCATCGAGTCGACGCTGTCCGACCGAGGCCGCATGTCGAAAGACTCGAGAGTCTCCATTGGCACGTCCCCGTTGCCACCCGCCGTCTCCGCCACCGCCGCCGCCGCCTCTTCCTCTTGCTCAATCTCCTTCTGGAAACTGCGATTGTCGACCTTGATGAATCGCTGGAGGGCGTCGGACAACGGAATCTTAGGCGCGCTCATGGCTTCCTCGGTGGCGTAGATCAGTGTAAAGGAGTTCGATTCGTCCCACATGACGTTTTGGATCGCACTAAAGTCGACCGTCTGCAGGGCAAAGTGTGCGTTGTTAGTGACCGGGACGCATGGTTCATTTGGGGTGGGGGGAACAAAATTATAAGTAATGGACATACTTCGGCCTTGACAGGCATTTGCCTGTTAGCAGTATATTCGACCCTCCACCACTGATCCTTAGGAGCAGCAGGGCTATCCGCCAGCTCGATCAATGTAGGCTCGGCCCTCTTGCAGACGTAGACGATATCCTTCCCCGTGCTGATTCCGCGGAGCATGTACCTCTTGCAAGTCAAAGCGCCAGACTTGTTGGGATCCGTGAGGAGCGAGCCGATAAACTTATCCACCTCGACGCATCGCTGCTTCTCCACCTCGATTTCTGTCGTGAAAATCTGTTAGCAAAAATTACTCCTAACCTAGTGTGTTGGCGGCCTTGATTTTGATTCGTAGTGGGAGAGATTTTGAGATGCGTTAAAGCATATAAACTCACCCTCGATTTCCTTCTGGAGATGCTCAATCTGACGATTCATCTCCTCGCCCAACTTCCTCAAACCCTCATATCTCTCCTCCTCCTCGGGCGTAAAGTCACAAGGCGCATCCGCCGCCCCATTAGGATACAACTTCCGATCGTACCCGGACTGCTCAAACGCCCTGAACCGCGCGCTCGTCTCTGAATACTTCATCAGGATGTCCGCCCGCTTGGCCTCGGCCTCGAGGCTCTTCACGCGGTCCTGGATCGACGGCTGATCGGGAGGTGATTCCCTCTTCTCGACCTCGTCGCGCTTGCTTCTGGCACGGCGACGCATCCACTGGATGCCGATGGCCTCCTTCCTGCGCGACCAGAGATAGCGCTCGGGATAGAAGGTGTCGGGGATCTCGACTTTGGAGGATCGGAAGGGGTCCGTCACGGAGACGACGAGCACCTCTCCCATCTCGGCGAAGAGGCTCATCCTGACCTGCTCCATGGGCCTGTCGAGCTCATCGATAAGCGCCGGGCGGAAGAGCTCGTGGTCCCAGATGTCGTAGATCGTCTTGACGCGATTGTAGGTGTCCTCCGTCAGGCCGAGCCTGAGATAGCTGACGGCGCTGACTTCGCGATCGTCCTCTGTGGGGAGACGACCGGGGGCACCCATGTCGAAAGTGCATGCGTCATGCATGAGCGGCTTAATGCAATCCGGACCGTAATTCTCAACCAGGTTGGTGAAGAGTGCTTCGTCATAGTCCCATGAGTTAAGTAGCAAGTCGCACAAGACGGAAGTAGAGCCAAAGCTGCGCTCGGAGGAGTCTAGGAAGCTCATGAGACGATGAACCTCGTGGTTAAGGGCGATAACCTCCGCCAAATTGGGCATGTCATCACCGGCAGACGTCTGCATTTGTGCGAGGATGTGAGGCGGGAGAATGGGTTTCCCAGCCCACCACTCGCTGTTATGACCGTAGCTTGTAGCAGGAGAACCAACTTCTAGAAGGGTGTTTCGGGCAAGCGGAATCTCGTGGAGAATAGTGAGAATTGAGCCCAGGCGGTGATCCGCAGTGGTAGCATCGTTGAGCAGGAGAGCGGGGGCATTCGGATCTCTCTTGCGCGCCGAGGCGTACACGCTGGTAGGCGTAGGCGTGCCCCCCGAGACATTATTATTATCCGGTCGGATAACAGCCCACTGCGATTCGTCGTACTCATCTCTGTTCGCCGGGCCAAACATAGGTCGCTCGAAATCACCCATAACTCCCGAGACCTGAGGGGGTGCTTTGAGTCCGGCCTCTGTAGCGGACTCCATAAGGGCTCGTTTCAAATCCTCGTCTTCGTCGTCAGCGGCAGTACGACCTAGTTCAGAGGGTTAGTAAAGGGAAAAGGGAAGAAAAAAAGAACTCGAGTAAACAAAAAAGTGGCTGAGGAGAGAGCCAGTTACCGGGCAGAGATGCCACAGTCAAATCTATTGCCCTACCAAGTGGTGAACGTCGCTTCGTTGGGGTAGGGGGACGTGAGGGTGCGGCTCCGCTGTAATAAGGTGTATCCTGTCCTGGAACGACTCCATGGAGAATTTGAGGTCCGCCGCCGCCGTGGTCGGGGGCAGATTCGATGTGGAAGGCTGGATGAAGGCCTCTGTCAGTCTTCGCGCCCGCACGTGGCTAGGGGATAAACAGGAGATTTCAAGAGGATGCAAGTCGTTCGTACAAATTGGGCCCTCTGAGCCGTCCCGGTCCGCCGTGAATGCACTTTCATCCCAAGAGTATTTCTTCCGAAACTGTATTGCGTAGGCGTTAGTCAAACTCGAGCCCGCAACGGCCGTTGATTCCCCGCCAGACGCATCGAGGCCAAACCGCCAAACCCTCCTCGCACCGCTGGGAACTCGCTCCACGAAGCGGCCAACAGGGAATACGAACCGCTACCTCATCGTCGTAGAATTCCGCTATTAATTGATTCGGATCGGCATTTGATTGCTATAGAAACACACCCACGTTAGCCCAATACTCTAGAACACGCGTAGTCCCTTTCGAGCTGAGCTGCCCGGGGAGGGGAGGGAGGGGAAGCAGAGCAGATGCCCATCCCTCGGCCTGCACCTTGCAAACATGGGGCTTGAACGTACTCTGAGGGCTCGAGTGGCAAGAGGCCGGTCGCTCTCGTCAAGGCCGGCGAACTCCAAGAAGGATTGGATGTCGTCATCGCTCGGCTCGCGCGACATCTTGGCCGCGGGGAAGTATCAATTGATGCCTTCGATATAGCAAACTCCCTTCCACCCACGCCTAGAGAGAGTTACGCTTGATCGCCCTTGTTCCGTTGCTTGGGTCGAATCGAGTCGAATCGAGAATGGAGGATTGACGGAATCAGTCCGGTGACGGAGATTGAATACGGGCAGAAGGTGAAGAGATTACCCCAAACACCTGAAGCAAGAGGAGTGGGTTTGGTTCGTGTCGAGGTTCGAGGATGAAGTGAGGGGGAGGTTTGGAGGAGGTTCTGTGTAGGTGACTATGTTTGAGGTGGCACTCTCTAGAGAGGAGCAGCAAGATCTAGCTCGACTAGATTATGTCGTATCTATTAACTATTGTATCGCAGGATGGCTGGCAACAGTGCAAAGGATCAGGGAAGGATGATCAAGCTCTTGGTGAGTTCGTTGTGGTTGCCACTTAAGCCCCAAGGTTGATGGAGCAGTGTGGGACAATATGCACCAGGATATGAGCTTGTGGACCTGGCTTGGGAGCTCCGACGTCAGCACAGCACTATGAAGTACGTCTACTTCGTACATACGAAGTAGATAAAGTTGGCTGAGCCTTATTACTGGTGCTGGGCTCTACTCAGTAAGCTTGGGCCAGGCCAAACAAACGCTGCAGGGGTGGTACCTTGAAATAATCAATCAATTTGGTACTGAACAATATACTATGAAGTAGTGTACAGCCTGTTAACTGTCCTAGAATGTACTCATCCACTATTTGATGTATTTTGCTATGGAGTACTTCCTACAAAGTACTTCTCTTATCAATTAAGTGACTGAGTGTAGCCTTTTTCAACATCAGAATATTTGATTTCAACATTAGAATACCCGAGTTGAAAATCAAGAGGATTTATTATCTTAGCAAAGCAAAGAGGAACAATTAATCTCATCTGGGTTCTATGCTCTCTTTTTTACCTCTTTATCCATTACAAAAACATCAAACACATGTAGATCCTACACAGCATCAGGGAAGGAACAAATGCACATTAAAGAAACGCACGCAAGAATCTCTATGGGCAAGTTATGAAATGAGAACGAAAAAAAAACCATTCAACCGGGGTTATACACTAAACGCCTCTAGAAACTCATCAATGTCCTTCGTAAAGAATATGTATGGAAGGGAGGGAACAAAACAACCGCCTTTCCTCGCCGCGCTATGCGTCTTCATGAAAACATGAGAAAAAAAGGGGGAAAAAATCAAGAGAAAAGAGAGAGACACAGGCTAAGGATGAGGATGGGGGGGGGGGGGGGAAATAAAAGCACCCTCTAATCCCCTAGAAGTCCTCCGCAAATAAACCACCGAGCGTAAGAGGAAGGTCCTCGGAAAAGTGCATCTCCTCAAGAAAATCGAGGTGAGAGCGAATAAGCGTAATTTGCTGAGCCGGAATATGATCGGCAAGCTCGGCGGGGAGTTCCGCGACAAACCTGTTAAAATCTTCACAAATTCGCAGGAAGTGCGGCTTCATAGACATGCATTGAATGCCAGCGGGGAAATGCATGGTGGCATAGCCCAGGGCCCTCGTCTCACAGAGAAGGACCCCCAAACGAGAGACCCAAAGCGCGATGGCCACCTAGTCATCGTCTTCTTCGTCAAAGTCCTCATCGAAATCGTCGATGTCCACGTCGCTGTCGCTGCCGCCAATGCTCTCCTCCTCCGTTTCATTCATGAAATCGTCGTCGTCCAGTCCGCTCTTAGCAGGAGGGGCCGCGAGCTCCTCGCTGGTGGGGAAGTCAACGCCAACGGGGATGCTGGCGCGGGATTGCTCGGCGACCTGACGGGCTCGCGCATTGTAATCGTCACGCTTGTCGCGATATGTCACGGATGCGTCGACGTTGGCGGGAGAATTGATCTCGGGGTCATCCAGGAGCAAGAGGACCGATCGAAGGACGGACTCGGCTCCCTGGAGGGGGGACCAGCGCTCGGAAGCCTGCTCTCCCGACATCTCATCTTCGCCGGGGGCGTGGAGGATCGAGATACAGAGTCTGCCATCGGGGTAGACATTCGGATGGTAGACGATCGGCTTTGTGAATCGAAACGTGGGGGGTCGGTAGGGGTAGTCGGAGGGGAACGTCATCTCGGCCTAGTGGAATGCCGAGGCCAGAGGTTAGCATACATCAAAATGACTTGCCAACAGGGGCAATTGAGGCGGAGAGGAGAATATGGAGATAATTACCTTCAAGTAGGCTCCAGAGAAGACGCTGTCAGGATTGACAACCATCAGGCCAACGTCCCATTTCTTGATGTCAGCCTCATTGACCTGAAGGCAGTAATGGTTAGTTATCCATGTCATATCTGGAAAGGGCAGAAGGAAGGCAGGTAGGAGGATAGAGAGCGAGGCAGACAAGCAAGTAGGCTCATTGCATCGCTACCTAAGTCTTAAGGAGTCAGTAGAGAACATTGAATTGGCTCACCTCAATGTAAACCCATTTCTCCTTCTGGAGAGCCTGGATCTCACTCATAAGACGCTTTTCCGCCATCTTTAATTGCTGTCTAGAGTGGGTTGCACAAAGGAAAGTTGGACGCCAGGAAGTGGAATCGCAAGCTGGTAGCGTTCGTGCCAAAAAGGCGGTTTGGGACGAAATCACGACTTGTGTAGGAGGAAGGTTTTTTCCCCACTAGACGTGTAGAACCGTGTTTGTGTATGAATAATCACAAGAGTTCAGTGTTGACTTCAGATCTATCAAGGTCAAACTGAGGGAAGGTGGTAGGCGGGTAGGATGACTGATTCCAGGAGGTCAGGTTTAAAGAAGGAACGATACTCCCACCCTTGTGACAGCGGGGTTCCAGATTAAGATCACGAGATGCCCAAATGGTCCAAGGAGGAAAAGAAGCCCAGGCTTGCAGCACGATACCAATAAAATGCAGGGACACCACAAAACCAGATGATCTGAGGGGGAAAAGGGACAGAGGGGAAGTAGAGGATTTAAAGAATCTTCATCAGGAGTTCAAACCTAAATTGATAGGAAGAAAATGGGAAAAAACTACTTCGTACAAGCGGCTGACTCAAGGCAGAAGAACCTTTGAAGAGACAAGTGCCTCATTCCCTTTCCGGCTTGCAGATGTTGCAGATTAGGCGCCGCTGTTCCCGAGCGGTTGGGCCGTCTAGGTCCGGGGTACTGAGGCCACCGACTGTCCTGGACGCCTGGACTCTTGGACTCTTGGACTCTGGAGCCTGGAGTGTGTCGATACTGTACTAGTTTGTACCTAGTACCACGCCTTCAGCCTCTGGCGCGAGATGGCACCTACGCTACCGCTAGACAGTCGGTCACTGTACGATAAGTGACCTTGGCGTCATTTCCTGGTCCCAGCTCGTCTTTTTGTCGGCGGTGGCGTATGTACAGCTGTGGTGGCCTGCGTCCTAAGTACAAAGTACCCAAGTGGTTTGCTGAAATGCAGTCGCCCCCAAGACACCGAACCCACCGGTCTTCTCCGTCCTCGCCACCACACCACAGGCAGACAGATACATTTTACAATTTACTAGTTTACGAGAATTACTAAAATCCTGCGCGACGAGGATCGGTACGGCCCGGAGAGCCTTGAGGGATAAAAAGTCATTCGGTCGGTTCGTTCTCGCTGGTCCTTACTCAATCACCTACAAAGATCATTACTACTCAAGTGTGATGATTTACGAAGTGCTTTTAATTCCGAAGATGCAACCTGATTGTCATTTCCGGGTATAATGCTGCGCGTGTCTGTCTCTCTTCTTCCGTTCCGCCCGCAAATCAAGGAGACAAGAGTGGAGATTGTGCCCGGGGAAATCCGGCTGCTAAAACCGGAGCCTGCATCGCAATCAGTCAGGCCTACCAACGCCGCCATATGGCTGAGGTATCTTTCCCTGGCATCTAGATCGCCAAGTCAAAGTAAATAATCTTCCCCGTTCGAAAGTTGTAGATAAAGCAATGTCTCGATCGCTTCTCCTCCTCGTGCTCCGCCCTCCACGTGCTCAGTTCCTCGTGGATCTGCCTGACATACCCCTTGCCTCCGGAGCCTGCTGCCTGCTCCAACTTCTTCCAGCCATCGACACTCGATAGGGGAGTGCTCTGAATGAGCGTCAGCGCGCCGTCCGACGTTTCGACTCCGAGAATCGGTCCGCTCATCACGGCATCCACGAATCCCGCTGCGCTCGACTGCGCTTGGTCGATGACGGATTGCCGCATCATTTTCTTATTCTTTTGGTGGGTTACAAGCACCGAGACCTCCTGGCCGCCGCCATGTGCACGCCGTGCCAGGGGTCCGCCGTGCTCTCGTTGAACTGACGTCCTCGATCGCGAGGCGGGCGAGTCACGTTCCTGAACCTTGCTGTTAAGCCACGTGAGGAGGTGGTTTGTCGGCATTTCTTCGTCGGGGATATCGTTCCGTTTCATCGTCCTCACTCTCAAGCTCTTGTCAGGCTTGACAACTACTAGCCACGAGTAGTCGTCGTCTTTGACGTTGAAAAGGAGCTCGTCTGTCGAGCCGGAGCTACTGGCGAGCTCGGCAGTGAATCCATTGTCCCAAAGTGCTCCAAGGATCTCAAGTCCAATGCTTCGTCGCAGAGAATCGTCCGTGCTTGCAACAAGTACATCGAACTACGTCGTAGGTGTTAGTAAGAGTATTCCAACGATGAGAATAAGTTGTCCTTTGAAGGGAGATCTATCACTTACTCGCCCTGCTTGCAATGCCTCCTGTTCCGGTCGTTTCTGAGATGATGATCCTGACTTGGAAAGCTGGACATACGTATGCCACGAGAGCGAGAATCCGACAGCTCGCCGTCCCTCCTTTGCCCGGTCGCCGACATTCAAGCGGAATTCCTTAATAAGGCTGTCGTATCGACCACCCGCGGCGAATACCTCCTTAACCTTTCCGCGGAATGTGCACGTGAAGAGAATGCCGCCCGAGTAGAAGCTC
>JUDQ01000057.1:30564-56726 GCA_000812075.1 Scedosporium aurantiacum
TTGCGTCGGAGAGACCGGTCGACCTTGCAAAAGTCAAGGATGGCGTGCAAGAGGTTGGAATGTCCGATCCAGAAGGTCATCTTACTCACCACGGTTGACGGGAGAGTGTGGATGGTCTCGTCCATGACTTTTAGTAGCTCTGCTTCCTTAATCGACAGCTCTCGTGCATCTGAAGAGACGATGTCAAAGTCCACCTCTCCAAGAGCCACCGGCTGGCCCATACCCTTGGAGGCTCTGAAGACTGTCCCGAACGAGTAGACTTTGTCGGCCGGGACGGTTTCGGGGTGTTTTGCTAGCAATCTAGCCAGTCCCATGGTCAAGTCGTATGGGAGCTGTAGCACCGTCCCATCGGCATTCAGGAGCTTGACCACGTTGTCTCCGTAATGGCGCGACCTAGGGTAGACATGGCTGCGGTTGATGGCCAAGCCGCCGTGGCGGCGGAAAACCGTTTCCAGGTTCTCCTTGACGACAGCTTGGAAGGCGAGATCATCAGTCATGATCTTCTTCATCACTGCCGGTCCAGGCATCTCGATATCCCACGCGTAGTCCCGTGCTTTCCCTGCGAAACCCGAAAAGAACGTAGCTAGGATTTCTCGATAATAGGGTGAGTCGGGTTCGACTCCGCCTGCCAAGATGCTCCTGGTAATTTCCTCTTCACCGTCGATGGGGATCTTGGCGCTCCTGAGAAGAGTTGCGCTGTCAGGCCTATCCTCCGGATTATGCTCCACAAGGGAAAGAATGATTTCGGTCTGGTTCCGATCACCGGGCTTGAAATCCGAGGGAAGAACTCGGTCCGGTCGCCTCAATCCTTCAAGCACAAGTACGCGTTCCATGCCGAGCATAGGATGGTAGCACATTTCAAAGAGGATGACACCGAGAGAGAACATCTGCCCACCCCCAAATATGTAAGTTTATGTTTGGTTGCCGTCATTGAAAAAATTAGATGATAAGTTGCGAAAGCAGGCAGCTTTGCATTGGGGGGTTAGGTAGCATGATAACTTACATCAACCTTGGAGCTGTACGCTCCGGAGGCTGTTGAGCGAACTTCTGGCGCGGTGTACAGCTTCGTACCCAGGCTTCTTGTTATTTGGTCTGGATCCGAGGACGATGCACCAGGCTTAGTGGACATAAACTGTCCCATGGTTGCCAGGCCAAAGTCGGCAATCTTGACGCTGTCTTCCCCCTTAAGGCCCTGGGTAATGAGGATGTTTTCCGGCTTTAGGTCGCGGTGTACGATGCTGAGGCTGTGGATATGGCGAAGACCGGATAGGATCTGGCGGAGAAGCCTCCAGATCTCGGGTGTATCCTTGTACAGACCGCCATTAATCAAGTCTCGGAGTGTCCGCCGGTCACAGTATTCCATGGAAATGTAAAGAATCCGTTGAACTTTGGCTTGAGAATGAGTGCGCTGTAGCTGGTTATGCGACATGGACGACTGCTCCCCCGCCTGTGTGTCTGTGTCCTCTTCGGATTCGTCACCATCCAACGTCTGGCTACTGCCATTGTCATTTGTACCAGCATCTTCATCCGCACCCTCACCTGTGTCGTAACCGAACTCAATCTCGATTCCTGGTCCGGTAGACGAGATGAAATCAAGTCCGCCACTTGCCGCAACGGGGACACTTCCCGACTCAGTAACTTCGTCACTGTCCGTCTCGTCTTCATCCTCGTCATCTGTGGTGACTGCAGAAGAATCTGCAATCGTGTCAACCCAAGCGTCATAATATCGGACTACTGCAGGATGGTTGAGCTTAGAAATCAAGGCCACCTCCTTTAGAACCTCTGTCAACGTGGAACTTGTGCTGACGCGGATAATCTTGATGGCAAAAACGCCCCCGTCGAGCTTTTTCCGCGCCTTTACCACCTGGCCGAAGCCGCCTTTTCCAAGGCGACCCTCCTCGATGAATTCAGCTTCGTATCTACCAGTGTAGCGACCCTCTTTCGTGCCATCGAGACCGAGGCGAGAGGGCAACTGCTGGACCGAGCTGGTGAACGATTGTAGCCGGCTCCTTTGGGATACAAGGGTTCCAACAGCGAATATCGGGGCATCGGTTGTAAGAAACTCGGTACAGCCTAGATCGAAGGCCTTTGGGCGGCGCTTGGGGTCTGGATCAAAGAAGCCTGCCATCATTTCCTTGAGTGGGGTGGACAGGCTATGTGCCTTCATGAAGGCATATGGCGAGCTGAATTGCTGGACGATGTCGAGCCCGAACATCATCTGCATGATGATTACGCCAAGATCCCAGATATCCGTCTTGTGCGTGTACTGATCCTTGCCACCTTCAGCTGTTTCAGGGGCAAGCCAAAGGCTGGATCGAGAAGAGGTGAATTTCGTGTCCGAATCACTCATCTTGGCAATGTCATACAGCATGTGCTGGTAAACGGCATCCGAGAGCTTCGCAACAGTCTGGGTGGCCTCGCCGGTACTTTCCTTGAAGATGAGCACGTTCCGTGGATGCACATCATGGTGGATTATACCATGATTATGAAGACAAGCCATGGCATCGAGCAGGTCTCGCGCAAAGGAGCGTACCTTGGATATGTGAAGGCGATCACAAATTTCTAGGAAGCTTTCGAGAGATGTCATCTGCGCTTTCTGGTTCAGAACCTGCACGGTCCAGAACCTATGGAGGAAATTCTTGTCCACGGCAAGCTCCTCATGGATCATAAAGCCGACGACGTCGACTAGATGCCGGTGGTGTATGCCCTGAAGCATGGTGAGCTTTCCTTCCAATGCAATCATCTGATTCCTCACGCTCTCCCCTTGGTTCGTTGGAAATCGGAGAACTGTCTTCTTTAGAGCTAGTGGAGGACATGACGAGGCCTTCGAAACACTCGGGAGACAATGATGGACCGCAGACAATGGTCCGGATCCAAAAACCGAGCCGCATTCAACTGTTGTGAAGTTGAATTCCTTGCCCGATATATCGGTTACTCGACAATTTCTATCGAAAATGACGATGTTGTCATCCCTGTCGGGTTTTGAAGCGTCCGCGTCGACCAAGGCCTCACTTGCACGGCGGCCTTGGCTTTTCTCATAGGCCCTGGCCGCCTCTTCATGACGCCTCAGCTCTTCCTGCACAGCGCCGGCCATTGCTCTCTCCTCCTCTTTGCTCTTCTCTAAATCTTTTCTCTTCAGCTCTTCCTTCTCCTCCTGTGCTTGACGCGCAAGCAGAGCCTCATGGCGCGCACGTTCCTCTTCCAAGGATATCTGCCGGCCGTTCGCTTTCGCTTGCGCGTCGTCTTCGAGTATCTCTCGAATGCCCTCAATGATTGGGTGCATCATTTCTTGCTCTTCCGAGGCGAGCTCCTTTGGTTTTGCCTGGAGAAATTTTTCAATCTTGAATCGAGTGGCATCACGAAGGTGGTCGCCGAGAAGTGTAATGAGAGGTGGAGATTTGGGGTAGGTCGCAATGAAGATGACTCTCAGAGCACAGGAAAAATCTTCGTCGGAAGCGCTGATTCGAATATCGAAAGAGGGCTCGGATTTCTAGAGAAGGAAGGGGGTTAGCAAAGGATTTTCTTAGAATTTCCGGGGCCCATCAACGTCGCCACACGAGCAGACTGCCCTAATTCAAAAGATATCAAAGACGAGAAAAGATCGAAGTAGGAGTGAGTCACACCTTCCAAGCCGAATGGGCCTCTTTCAATCGCTTGAAATCCTCGCCGTAAATCGCATCGAGAGCTATCAACTCATTCTGCTGGAGCTCCTCGTACTTGGTAGTGCTTCCCCTGTGGCTCTTCAAGCCGGGGAAGGCCGCGTCGCTTTTCTTGGGTTGATTTGTCGGCTTCTTCCACGCCATCCTGACCAGGAAGGTAAGGCGAGTGGACGGTTCGGAGATGCCTATCCAGTTACTTGTAAGGGTAGCTGGGACGTCTCACGAGGAGAAGTCCATGGTTTCTGTTTTGCCGGTAAAGAGTCTGTGAGATGTGAGTGTGTTTGTTTCGTCGAGATTGGCGAGGTTGTCGAGGAGAGTCGAGATGCGCCCTGTCACCGGTCAAGGTCGAGGGTTTGGAGGGGTTCGAGTCCAAAGCTGGTGGTGACTAACGAGCCTTTCGCCTTATCGATAAGAGGAAGCTGCCAAGCCAGAAACAGAACTCAGGGTCTGGCGCGTCTTTGTCGCGTGGGTGGCGTGGCGGGGTAGCTAAACCCGAGATCTCTTGTGCTCCAAGCAGGGAGGGTCGTTGAAACATTGAAACGAGCAACTGCTCCGCGGGCAGCAGGGGACAGAAGAAGGACAGTTGGAATAAATCGAGAGGCTATCATCGTAGAGCTGATTCTTCCGAATTGATGAAGGAGGGTACCTCGCAAGACCATTGGACAAGATTAGTAGTTAGGAGGTACTTGAAGGTTGCTTCAAAATGAATGAAAGTGTGTCTGGGATGTTGAATGTAATGATGAGAAAAGGAGGTAGTAAGAGAAATAAACCACTTTTCTATGGGCTGTGATTTTTTTTTTCTTGAAAGAGGAAACTGAACTGGATTTCTCTGTTCTTCTTTGGAGAATGTGAAGTAGAAGTGGTAATAATAAGCTGAGCTTGTGAAGATGGACTTTCGGCTTATTCTCGGAAGTGATCAATTGATGATGCCTGGCGACAACTTACACAGAAGGAGCAACCCTCCAATTTGGTGTCAAAGTAAACAAAGGAAACTGCATCCGATTATTTGCCCAATCCCATCTTACTCCTCCCACCATTCCCACCACTCCAACCACCGCTTGTCAATATAACCCTTCAGTACACGTTCAAATTTTAAAATCACCTGTCTATTCACATAAAATTCTTTCTGTTCTAGTGTGTGAAAAATTGTCTTTTCCTGCTGGGTGACGCGAGAGCCCCAGGGTAAAACACATCTTCGAGATGCTAGGTTGGGTTTTGCGACGCGGTCTAGAGCCGACCAAAGGCGCGAAGGAAGATGGAGGTAAGAGAACAACAACTCGACGCCCAATCTTTTCATACCAAGTTTCTACGTTCGACAATTACCGACTCGGCTCATGTCCTCAAGTAACCATGGCGCTAATGCTTTTTCTCTTGCTTTGGCAGATGATACGAACACGACGCAGATTGATGCGCCAGACACCCCAGCCCCCGTCTTCGCCGCTAGAGCTCTCAAGACAGCAATCTTTGGAGATGGAGATGCTACAAAGCGAAGGGCTGTGGATAGAGGTGGGCGACTGGAACTCGCTCATTCCGGAGGGAGAACCCCCCCGAGCAAACCACCTGGCATCCTCCTAACTCCGGGGACTGGGACCTCTCGGCCCAAGCGCGTCTCCTTCGGCAACGATGTGCTCGCGGATGGGTCGAAGGCCGCTAGTATGAAGGTTGGGACGCGTGCGGGCCGTGACTCGACGCGTAGACGAACACGACTGACCGAATTGATGGCGAATTCGAGGCAAAACAAGGCTAAGGCTTCCACTGCAGAAAAGAGACAACCAATGCCGGAGGTCGAAGAGAAGGACGATGACGACGACGAATGGGAAGAAGAAGATGATGATGAGGACGCTGCCGATGACGACGACGACGATTGCTGTAGTCACGACATTACCGTTGACCTCAATGAACCACACTCACGATCTGGAAAATACTGGAAATCCAACTTTGAATCATACCACAAGGACGCCAAAGCGGAGATGGAGAAATTGCTCAAGTATAAGCAACTTGCAAAGTCTTATGCCAAGATGAAGGATACCGAAGCGATCGACCTGAACGAGAAGCTAAAGGAGGAACAAGAAAAGGTGCTGGAAATGGAGAAGAAGCTCAGCGAAATGGCCGCTCAGATTGCGACGAGGCGCTTAAAGGGGGGCGACCACGAATCGCCCGACCTTCTGAGAAACCTTGCCAAGCAGACAGCCCTTGCGGTTCAGTACCGTAGCCAGGTCAAGGAGCTCGAGTCATTATTGAGGAACCGACAAGAGGACGGCAGACACCGACGAACGGCCGCTGCATCACCACGAACACATCGGACACTTCTCGAAACCCAGAGAGAACTCCGGCGCGCCCGGTCCGAACTACGAGAGATGGGAGACCTGCAGGACGAGGTGGCGCGCCTAAAGGCCCAACTTGAAACAGCAGAACAGCGATCTGCAAAGCTCGAAGAGGAGAACACGCGATTGGCTCGTGGAGGTAATGGTGACGATGGATCTTCATACGTAAAGGACCTCATGGCGCAGCTACGGGACGCGAAGGCGGAGACGCGAAATAAGGACGTCGAGATTAGGCGGCTACAGAAGGAGTTTGACGAGTTCAAGCAGGAAGCCATTGCCCAACAGGAGGATACAAAGGCCGTCTTGGAGAAGGCAACTGAGAAGATATCCGAGCTCAAAAGGGAGCTGCGGATCCTGAAAGCTTCCAAGGACGAGCGAGGCACGCGTCCCAAGAGTTTCCACGGGCTAACGTCAACCGAGACGAGGAAGCCCTCCACCGACGAGAAACCCGATATCCACGTCGACCTTCGAGATCTTGCGCGACTCACCAATTCCGCTTCCCCTCCCGCCGAACGACCAACCAGGCCCAGCAGCACTCTCGCCAACGAACTGGACGCGAAGCGAGTTAGGGTCACCCAAGCGTCCCGTGCGCTTCGCGAGAGATTCCTCGGGGAGCCTGACGACTTCAAACTGGGCTTGAAGACGGACGATGCTCCTCGTAATCTCCTCACCGACCGAGTGAATCTCGAGAGGCCAAAGTGGCAGCCATACGTACCACGCTCTCCGCGGAACCGAGCCTACCTTAGAGATGCAGGACGGCGCAATGGAGGTTTGGACCTAGACATGGCAGACGCGGAACCCAAGGATGACCATGCCATCACCGAGATGAAGTTGGCCGCCACAGTCGGACAAGTCGGTCTCGAGCAAGATGACGATGATCAGCCCCAGCTCGATATGCTCAGGGAGCGCTTTAAGCATCTCGGACTGCCGGACACGAATGGTAGCTCCATCTTGGCTGGCAACACCTCACGATGCACCTTACCTCCAGACAGGCGTGCGGCAGCGTTAGCGCGCATCGAGCAGAGGAAAGCGGAACGGAGGCAAGCGATTGCCGGGACGCTGAAGGCTCTCGATAAGGAGAACATGCGGCCCACAGCAGCAACTACAAGAGACCATTCAAGCTGGTGATGGACAGACATGAAGTGGGAGATCAGTGGCAACGGTTTCTTTTTTTCTTGTTTCTTTCTCTAAATTTGGGAGGAGATCATGATTGCGAGGATTGCAAGTTGTAAAAACATAGGGGATCGTGCTTTTTCCCGGCGTTTTGAGCATCGCGTCGAAGGGTTTGGGACAAACGGCGTCTAGGAATAAACCTGCAAAGTACTTCGTAAATAAAGCATTGTTTCTATTACAAGCCACGGGTTCAAATCGTAGGGCCTGGCGCTTGGCATTGAGCTGCGGAATTGGAGTAGCGACTCTGTGCTTTGTCCCGCGGCAATGACAACTTCCTCAACAGGCTTCGATTCTCTCTTCATAATGGTTTGGCTCATGGTGAGACTGAGTCTAAATGTACAGCGGGCAGATCTCTTTACGACCAAGATCTATCTACCTGAGATTCCTACCACGGCCTTTACGACCAGGTCAAACCCGTGAAGCCCTCCGCTGCTTCCGTCTTCCATGAGCTTGCTGCTGTTCACGATACACTGATCAACATTATCAGTCTTGGCATCGAGATCATTCTCGCCTCTATCCTCCAGCCGAGAGTAGAGCGCCGGGAAGATGCACAGCCTGATCTCCGACTGGCTTTCAGCTGTTCCCCTTTTGAGCAACCCGGGACGTCCCCTACTATACTTGGACATGGCCTCCTCGATCGCGCCGTCCCCATCTCGAGTCATTGTCTCGGGATCAAACAAATCGCCTGGCTTGTAAAACACCAATTTGTACCTAGTCTTAGAAGATAGGAGCAACTTAGACTTCAGCTTTGACGCGAGTTCGAAGGCTGGGACGAATATTTCGCCATCCAAGATGTCCTGAACCGGCGCATGGTCGCGCTCGATTGGTGGCACGCTGCCGGTGGCGCGCGCGCGCTTTCCCGCTATCGGATTGTCTCGCCGTCTACAGTTATTGTTTAATTCTTTAAAAAATCGATCCGTGGAATCTTTGACGGTCTTTGCGAGAAAGTCTGACTCGAAGTACGGCTGCGATATGAGCGACTGGTGAGCGAGTAGGTCGACCTGGAAGAGAACTTCGGGTCCATCTAAAGCGTAACGGCTATTAGCACGCCTGCTGCATAAACCGGCCCATGCGACGACGAGGAGGGAGGAGGAGGAGGAGGAGTACCTTTTGTAAGAATGACTCTTCTGTATTGATCTAACAGAGCAGATTCCCTGGATATGAAATGAGGAAAGGAAGACTCAAAGACATATTCGCATATTGCAGCGGCTGTAAGTGCTCTCAGGATCTCGGTTTCCGAACCGCCTTTGGCCAAGTTCGAGACGACGAGCTTGCTCATGGAACAGCCAGCTATCCGCCGAGCCCAAGCGTCGATGGTTGTCCCGTAGCGTCTCGAGGCATCCCCAGTGTCAGGAAACATGGGAACTCCAAGGTCAATCGAGAAGCAAGCATCCCGTATCTCGGTCTTGATTAAATCAACCTCCTCTCGAATTACATTGAGTGATGGCTTAAGAGAATCAGTCTCCAACTTTGCGATGGCCTGTCGCTGGCGTTGAATTCTCGAGACTTGACGTCTGAGAGACTCGAGTTCATACCGGAGAACGTGCTGCATGGCCGGGTCATCCCTGTGGTCAGATGCTGCCGTTATGCTGTGGCGGATCACATCGCATTCGGCTTGGGTTGTGGAAAGCCGGTTTGAGAGCGTAAAAACGTAGTCCCTGTGTTCTAAGCATTCCCTTTGGGTCTCTTCGAGTTCCTTTATCTTCCTGGCCAGCTCTGTCTCTAGTCCTGTGATTCGAGTTTCTAATTCGAGTATTGGGTCGGCCGTTTGAGAAGCCGCATTCGTATAAGAAGAAGGCCTGGTAGGTTGTTGGGCGCTGTCTACCTGTCCCGGAAGCCTGGGGCACCGCCGTCGAGGCTCTCGTTCGATGGCGGGCGATGCTTCCCTAGCTAGATTATTGCTCCGCTTAATTTCCCTCGATGGATTAGCAGGCCGGGTTTTTTGGACCTTCCGCCTTTGCAGCTGTTGACTTCGTATGTCTCTTCTTGGCCTGCGGCGGGATGTGTGCTGAGATGTACGGGGCGAGGGCCTCGCCATTTTTTCGCGCACAGTTTCTTCATCATCCCCCGAGGAATCACTCGGGATGCTAAATACATCCCTTGATCTCGACGTTGCGCGACTTCGTAATGTCGCCGTTTCGGACTGTTGCCTTCGCTCTGGTCCACTCGGCGACCGCGAGGATAGCAAGAGGCTCGAGGATAACGAAGGCAGCGAGGACAGCGAAGGAGCGGTGGAAGAACTCCTAAGCCGGAACCGCCTCGAAGGGGATGCTATCTGTTCCTTGGCCTGGCGAATAGCCGCGCGGTCCTCATCGGTGTAGCCATGAAGGGTCTTGGAACCGTCGTCGTAGAAATCTCTCAACGTCTCCGACTCAATGCTCCCCCAGCGCCTCCATTCCCTCTCCAGCTTGCTCTTGATCCGCGCGAGGTCGTGATATCTCCCTGTCGTCTTGTAGAGATGGTCCACGACCGTGTTTTCAAAGTCTAGTTTGTGTTCGAGGCAATAGTCGAGCCAAGCGAGGAGCTGAAAGACCTCGGACGGCTCCCAATTGCGCTGTTGGTGACCATTCTGCTTTTTGGACCGAGAAGGCATGTTGCTTTACTCTCTTTTATTTTATTTTCTTCTTCTTCGTTTTGGCCTCCTTCCAAATGATGGGAGCAAAGAGATCCGAAGTACGACTTCATATAAGTTTCCGTCCCGCCCCAGCTAGGCCCACGGGGACAGGTCTGATTTCGCGAGCCAACATGAAGCGCACCACCCTCAACCCCCCCTGTTGGTCTGCCCAGGTCAAGTGCATGCCTGCAGTTTGGTGTGGCAGCCTGCTCGACATGGGAAACGTGCTTCATTGGTTGGGGGAAGCTGCCTGGTACCCTCCGCATAAACAGACAGATTCGCCGCCGGGCTGGAGAATATCCATTTTGGAACCAACATGCATAAAAACCAGTCTTCAGTTCGCTATTGGTAGCAACGTAGCAACGCCACAGCCGTTTCGTCATGGCGGGAGCCCAGGCTCGCGACCCTTTTTCGATAACGAACGGTGGGGTTAAGGTCGGGGATGGAGGATACGATCAATATAAAAGTCTCGAGATAAATCCGCGTTGTATTGTTGTGGGATGCAACTCGCTCCACCACCGACTTCGATGTTCCATTCTCTACGTCGATTAGGCCTACCAGAAAACCGGATATGAGTTATTCGAGGGCGTCAACAGCTACTTTGGGGGGCGAGCAGCGCTTCTTCGCCACTCGCCAATCGATCAGCCGAGAGAATGGCGCTTCTCACACACCCACGCAGGTCCCAATGGATCTTCTACCGGACCGAGAACCCGACACTCCATTCAGACGGCTTATTATCGCCGTCGACTTTGGGACGACCTACTCTGCGATATCTTACGTGGCGCTGGAGAGCGGAGAGTCCGTAGAAGATGTAAATCTCGACCGGGTCCGCTCGATACAGAATTTCCCCGATGACTGGAATATGGGTGTCGCGGGTGACCACATGAAAAGCGAGGTCCCTACCGAGGTTATGTACCCCATGGATCGGCACTTTCGCGATAAGGAGGACGTGGAGCCTGACAAGGATCTGGACGAGGACGGGGAGGGTGATGTCGACGATGGAGTACAGGCCGATATAGGCATGGAGGGAGTTAGCTTTGACGGGGACAATGACGATGATATATTCGGTCGTAACGTCCACGAAGACTCGGTTAACGAAATGGCCATTAACACGGCAAATTCATTCCGCTGGGGTTACGCCGTGCACGAAGCCCGGAGACTGCCTGCTGCCCATACCGACCTGATGAACGAAGCATTGTCTCGCTTCAAATTGCTGCTCGACAACAGTCCGCTGACAGACTGCGTCCGACAGGAACTTAGGGGTCCTCTGGAGCAATTGCGTAGAAGGCACATCATAAAGAATGACCTAGATGTCATCGTCGACTTTCTTACGTGTCTCCTAAGACACGCCAGAACCGAGCTCGATGCGGCCGGATTCAACGACAGCTATCAGATGGAGATAGTTCTCTGCGTACCCACCATCTGGACCCAAAAGGCCTGTCGGGACATGCAAACGGCCATGGCCAAGGCAATGCAGAGAGCGAGATTCGTCGGCGTTGATGTGCAAAATAATAGTATCGAGAATTTATTTATAGTATCTGAGCCGGAGGCTGCGGCAGCATACGTCCTAAAGAACGAGAACGACGAGCACGTATCGGTAAGGAAAGGGCCAAAGTGTCTTGCTGTTTGGAGTTGAGAACCTGGGAGACTGATGGAACAAAATAACAACAGCCGGGGGATACTTTTGTTCTTCTAGACGCTGGTGAGTATTATTGAACCGCTTGGGGGCCGTGAGAAGAGAAAAAAAAAAAAAAAAAAAAAAAAAAGGTTCAATACTAACTTGTAGTTATCTAGGTGGCGGAACGGTCGACGCAAACACTTACACCGTCAACTCGACAATCCCGCTCCGTCTCGAGCGAGAAGTGGCTACGCCCGGTGGTACGTCTACCTCCGCCTACCTAAACCAAGCTTCCCTATCCCAATGAATCTACTTGGACTCGGATGGACAAGCGCTGACCAGGGGCCACAGGGGGTCTTTACGGATCAAGCTATGTGAATGAGAAGTTCCGCGCGTGGCTCACCGACAAGCTCAAAACCGAGACATACCTTGAAGATGGGACGAATACGATCAAAGGACACGTCGAGAGAGCGATAATCAACGAGTTCGAGTACCGGACGAAGCGTTCATTCGATATATTTCGGATGAACAAGGTCTATAGCTTTCACGTTTCAAATCTCCGCGACGATCCAGCCAAAGGCTTTAGGGGAAGCTGCGTTCAAGTATTCCCGTACGTTTTCTAAACATCAATGACAACATCGTGCTAGAAGTCTCCCTAACTTGAAGACCGGTGGTTTTCTTCCTTTTTCCCCCTCTTTTTAGGGACAAAATGACGAGTTTCTTCGAATCCTGCCTCAAGGGTATCGCCGGTATCATGGAAGACCAAATAAACGCGGCTAGGGCGAGGGGGACTAGGGTCCAGGTTTGCCAACTTGACTCCCGCTGTTTCGTGTCGAAATCCCCCAGTCAACCATGTGCTAACTGTATTTTTCTTTTCTTTTTTCCTCCTTTTTTCCCATATAGAAAGTCCTTCTCATCGGAGGCTTTGCCGCATCCGTCTCTCTGCAAAAATACCTCCGCCGCAAACTGTCGCAATACTGCCAGCGACATGGGTGCCATATCTCACTCGTTGTGCCTGGAAACACGTTTGTTTTTCTTTTTTTTTTCTTTTGCCAATATACTTGATGTATGCTCAGCAAAAGTACTAATGAAGTGACTGGCTTGCAGGGCTACGGCTGTTGCATCTGGTGCTGTTTTGCGCGCCATCAACAAAGAAGGCGGACCGCGAAGGATTGCGAAATCCAGCTACGGTCTCCTCAGGACGGAGCCTTTCAAAGAGTTCCCCGAACATGCCGGCCTCAAACCGTCTTATGACCCCGACGACGGCCTACCATACGTGGTGAATACTATCGACTGGGTGCTGAAGCTGGTGAGTTACGGAGGCGAACACACCCCGATCTACGGCAGCAACTCCTACGCAGTATGAAACTAACGACACATATCATCGGTATCCAAAAAAAAAGGGCCAAGAAGTTGATCCCGTATGGGCGTGTCCCCCGATCCCGTGCAGCCATACGTTTGCATGCTCCGCTCGCTCTCTTCTTTGCAGGGAAGTGCTTTATGTTTCGGACACTTCGACGGCGTCTCACTATCAGCTGAAGCACATAAACAATCGCGGTATGTACCTTTTCTCTCTCTCTCTCTCTCTCTCTCTCTCTGGGGATTTGCGCATCAAAAGGCACAGCTCTGCTAAATCTCATCCGCTGTCTCATAAATAGGTGCCGAGAAAGTTGGCGAGATCGTCGTGGACTTCACCTTCCTTCGCGAACATGGCTTGATTCACCCCATAAATGGTTCAGTGAACGACCGAGGCAAACGTGTGGGGAGGCGGCATTATCGGGTGAACTATCTCTTGACCATCGAGGTGGTAGACCGTGATTTGCGGTGTGAGTTTATTTCCTCCCGAAGTTGTCGAGAAGACCGTGATCGTGATGGGCGGAGCGGAGACTAACTTCCAAACTAGGTTATGCTGTTTACGATGGCAGGATAATGGAAAGATGTAGAATCAATATCGCCTCTGCGTTTATCCAGGGATAAAACAGAAGAGTGCGACGTATCGTGGTTCAACTGATCAGGAGTGTATGTATATGAAGAAGGTGTTTAGGGAAGCCGTCGTCATTATCGGGACTGCGGCGAGAGAGCCAGCTGAGGTGGTGAAGGGAGCACAGAAGAGCATCAAAATCCAGGTCCCAAATATTTTGTGCTATCAATTGATCATTGATTTTCCACTGCCCTTCACGACTGTCCACATGGGGCGGGCTTGTTTAGCGCGAAGTGTCCCGTTTCCGTTCAACTCCCGAAGACACTCAACCAACTCATAGAATCCTCGGTTTTCGAGTGTTGCCTTCTTCTCCATTACTTTCCGAGTTCCTTCTTATCTCGATTATCTTATCGCTTCCTCAGTGAGTTGCGTTAATGTGTTGAACTTTATCCTGGTTTCTTCCCATTCATCAATTGCAGCCAGACCAGGATGAATGCGATTTCCCATTCTTCGGAATTATCTGTAAAGGAGACCGAAGATGAAATCGCCCAACTCGAGCGCCGGCTTGCTTCCGCAAGGCATCGACTCGGCCAATTGAACAATCGTGAGAACGACATCGCAAACAGTCTGGCTCGTCCTCACATCAGCAATGGCAAGGCCCAACAGCCCCCATTCATCTCCTTATGAATAACCATTTCATTTACGGAAAAAAAAATTACAATAAAAGAACTAGAAATGGAAAAATAAAAAATAAAAATGAAAAGAATATAAGGAAAGAGTAGTGAAAGAACAGAAAAACTAACTCACGCCTTCTCCCTCCAGTCAACGACCCATCCCACCACTTCCTCCTCCTCCTCTCAGACTCCACCCTCCCCCTCGGCTCCTTCGCCTTCAGCAGTGGCCTAGAATCCTACCTCGCCCACACGGCCGCCACCACCGCCCCAACCACATCCTTCACCACCTTTCTCCCCTCCTCAATCTCCTCCTTCGCCTCAACGAACCTCCCCTTCGCCCTCGCCGCCTACGACAACCCCCCGTCCCTCCCCGAACTAGACGACATCCTCGACGCCAGCACCATCTGCACCGTCGGTCGACGAGCCTCGACGGCGCAGGGTCGCGCCCTCCTTTCTCTTTGGGAAAAGTCCTTTGCGCCTCCTCTGCGGGACGATGCGCTTCGTGCGTTCGCGTCCGAGGTGAAAGGGAGCGGCGGCGGCGGCGGAGGAGGAGGAGGAGGAGAGAGGAAGAGGAGGGCGCATGGGCATTTGGCCGTTGTGTTTGGGGCCGTGGGGAGAGCGGCGGGGTTGTCGAGGGAGAGGATAGCGTATGTGCTCGTGTTGGGTCATGTTAAGGCTTTGGTGTCCGCGGCTGTGAGGGCTGGCGTGTTGGGCCCGTATAAGGCCCAGGGCGTGTTGGCGGGGGATGAGGTGAGGAGGATGGTGGGTGATGCGGTGGAGAGGGAGTGGGAGACGCGGGTCGAGGACGCGGGGCAGACGGTGCCGGTTATGGATTTGTGGATTGGGAGGCACGAGGTTTTATATTCGAGGATATTTAACAGTTAGGTTGAGAGAGAGAGAGAAGTGTCACGGGGGGAAGGGAGGCGTGCTTGGTGATGATAGCAATGGTGGCTGCGGTACGGGCCTTTTTTGGTATCTCGATTTCTATAAGTGGCAGGTAATAAGAATATTAATGTTACAAATTTACACCAAACTCATTCATCATCATCACTATCATACGCGACCAACGGCCCCGCTGGCGCCGCCGCCTTTCGTTTCGACGCAACGGCCACCTTGGCGGCATTCAGCGCCGCGATAGTACTGCTCGAAAATATGCCCGCCCCTTGCGCTGGCGCCTCCTCTATTGCCAACGGCGGGTTAGCCGCGCCATTCTCCGATTGTTGTTGTTGATGATGATGTTGTTGCCCTCCCTCCAGCTCATATCCTTGACGTCCGAGAGGGTTGACAGCATTAGCCCCGACCGCAAAGTGAATCTCGTCGGGAGCCTGATACCCCGCGAGACCGTAGCTACTCTCAATCTTCCTCCTCTTGCGCGCCTCGGGATCCTTGCCTTCTATCTCGGCGACGAACTCGGCGGGCAGAGCGCGCCTGATGGCCTCCGCCGCCTGTTCCTCGATCCTCCTTGCCTCTCGCGCTTGTGCCATGGGGTTCGGGTCGGGAGTCGCCCATCGGACATTGAGGACTTCGTCGTGGTCGAGGGATTGGTGGGCCATGGCTTCCTTGGCGAATTGTGCGTTTGCTTCGTTGCTGTAGGTGATGAACGCGACACCGCGGGTGTTTAGGACGCGGACTAAATAAAAAGAGGGTTAATGTCCGTCTGCAAAGCAAGGATGCGAAAACGAAAGTAATGGAAAATACTCACTTCGCTCAATCTGACCCCATTCCGCAAAGTGCCTCGCGACAATCTCCTCGATATCCTCCGACACAACTATCCTCCCAACGTAAACCGTCCTATTCTGCCTCGTGAAGCTTCCCACACCGCCCATATCATCCCTATAATCGGAAAACTTATCCCTCCCAAAACAATCCACGTTCGGATTGAACAAATCGTGAATCGTCGGCAGCCGATGAAGGTAATCGCAGTCGGGGCCCTTGGGACATATCCCCCTCGCGAAGAACAGACAAAAGTAGCTGCCCGGTATCCTATCGGCCTTCGTGTATCCGCTGTCCTGCGCAATGTTGCACCGGCCCTTGGCGTGGGTTTTGGAGAGGTACTTGTCCTCGTTGTCGCCGCCCGACCATTTGTTGTACCAGATGTTGAAGACGGTGCCGGTTTGGGGCGGAGGCTCCGATGTGATGAAGGACGGGTCTACTTGCGGTCGCGCGGGCCGCCTCTTCTTGCGGATGATCTTCTTGACTTTTTTGGGAGGCGCGACTTCGGTGCTGCCATTTGCGGGGACGAGGGCGCCGGCGCCGTCTTCTTGCTGGGGGGGCGAGTCGGTCACGATGGCCTGGGTGGTCGTTTCGACCTGGGGTTCTTCGTCTGACATTATCGCTGGCTTGGGAGGTGTTTGCGTGGGGGCGTGCGCTTTGTGCGGGTATATAGTTGATGGACGCGTTTTCCAATGGTTGGTGGATGATCTGATTAGACGGCGTTTAAGACGATATCAGGACTTCCCACAATGTCTCTCGGAAGTTGAGGTTGCTGGGTCGGATTGTTTTTACTCGACGAGAGATGAGGCGAACGAAATGGTAAGGCTGTGGCGGTGCATAAGCTGCTGCCAGCCCAGGACACCTCGCGACAGTGGCAGCACCAGCCACAGTGCGTCTGGGTCTCTCACCCCGCCAAATTCAATCATCTTGGGAAAACTGCCCCGCCATACTTCGTAGACATCCAAGAAAGGAGGCGTCCCGCTATTTTATATTCATCCCAAGTCCCTCCAAACCCTCTTAAATTCTGGCCCGTGACGGGTGTCCCTTCCTCTCCATTTCTTTT
The DNA here is from genome assembly GCA_000812075.1 of Scedosporium aurantiacum. Classification (NCBI taxonomy): domain Eukaryota; kingdom Fungi; phylum Ascomycota; class Sordariomycetes; order Microascales; family Microascaceae; genus Scedosporium; species Scedosporium aurantiacum. The sequence goes on from JUDQ01000057.1 coordinate 47,324, forward strand.
TCCCTGTGTAGTTGTGCCGGTCGTTTGAAATCCTGCTGCTGCAGGTTGAAACCGTCAAGATGGTCAATATCACGGACAAGATCAAGGAGTAAGTCGACTTCAAGGTGGGGTGGGTGGCCTGGAAGAGGGAAACGGAGCGCTAAGTGATATTTTCTTTCCACCGTTAGGATTGAGGATGAGATGAAGAGGACGCAGAGTAAGCGGCCCTAGACGTGAGAAGAATTTCACTTCCACCTGCCATTGGCGCGTTGCTGGCATCTTGATGAGTCTCCAAGGTGTCTTTGTCGTTTCGTCGCCAGCATGAGCTGAGGTGGGATGTGAGATGAACGGGATGCTAACTCTTCGGTCCAGAGAACAAGGCGACAGGTACGTTGATATACGTTGATTAGTTTGGAATAAACCCCCTGATGGAACCGTCCTTTTTGGCTAACACACACCAAGAATATCATCTTGGTCTACTAAAAGGGCAAGTTTTCTCTAACTCGTGAAATCCGCCCAACAGCCCGCATCTAACTCGCATCAATAGCAAACTCGCCCGACTCCGAGCGCAACTTCTTGAACCCGGACCCGGATCCGGCGGCGGCCCAGGAGCGGGATTCGACGTGAGCAAGAGCGGCGATGCGAGAATCTCACTAGTCGGATTCCCTTCAGTAGGGAAATCCACCTTCCTCTCCAAAGTCACCAAGACGAGGTCGGAAGTTGCGTCCTACGCCTTCACGACTCTCACGGCCATTCCCGGCGTTCTGGAGTACGACGGCGCCGAGATCCAACTCCTCGACCTGCCGGGTATCATCGAAGGTGCGGCGGAGGGAAAGGGACGTGGACGACAGGTGATTTCGGCGGCCAAGACGAGCGACATGATTCTCATGGTGCTGGATGCCACGAAACGGGCGGAACAGAGGGCGCTGCTCGAAGCTGAACTCGAGGCTGTGGGCATTCGTTTGAACAGGGAACCGCCGTACGCTTTTCCTTCTCGATTCCTCATTTTGTTTAATTTATTCATCTCGAGTCTTACTCTTCTGGCTCACACTCTCTTTAGAAACATCTACCTCAAGCCGAAAAAGGCCGGCGGCATGAAAATCACCTTCCAATCGCCGCCCAAATATCTCGACGAAAAAATGGTCTACAACATCCTCCGCGACTACAAGCTCCTCAACTGCGAAGTGCTCGTGCGCGACGAAAACTGCACCGTCGACGACCTCATCGACGTCATCATGAAGGACCACCGGAAGTACATCAAGTGCCTCTACGTCTACAACAAGATCGACAGCGTTTCCGTCGAGTTCCTGGACCAGCTGGCGCGCGAGCCCAACACCGTCGTCATGAGCTGCGAGCTCGACCTCGGCGTGCAGGACGTTGTGGATCGGTGCTGGAAGGAGTTGAACCTCATCCGGATATACACCAAGAGGAAGGGCATCGATCCTAATTTTGACGAGGCGCTGATTGTGAGACATGGAAGCACCATCGAAGACGTGTGCGATCAGATTCACCGGACCATGAAGGATACGTTCAAGTATGCGCTCGTGTGGGGAGCTAGCGCGAGGCATGTGCCGCAGCGGACTGGGTTGGGACATGTGGTTGCGGATGGGGATGTTGTGTATATCGTCAGTGGCTGGCGCGCGTGATGGACTTGTTTTTCTTTCTTTCTTTCTTTTTTTTCTTTGATTGAACCTCGTCCGCTCCCCATAAACGTTTGTATGGCACGGGGGATATTAGTATCGTGAAGGGTTCTAAGGAAGACAAAAAAACCAAAGCCGGTCAATTGATTCTAAGTTCATAACGTATCATGAGAAAACCCCAAGCCTGCAGTTTTTTTTCTTTCACCAGGTATTCGTGTAATCCTCCAAAACGCCCGTAAAACTACCAGAAACTTTCCCTTATCCCTGGGGTGGACGGCGGAGACCAGTTGCCAAGCCGTCCTTTGCTTTCCCTCAACAGACATTATGATCCTCCCAATAACAATCGAAGGAAAAGAAAAAAGAAGAAGAAGAAAAAAAAAAAAAAAGAAAAAAAAGAAAGATAGAATCGTAACAGAACCCGGGTGAAAATGTACAGAACCACACAAGAAAAAGAGGACACAAATCAGTTTCCTCTTTCTTTTCCCCTCCGAAAAAAAAGGAAGGGTGAAAAAAAGGACAAAAAGAAAGGAAGATTTTGGACCGGTCGAGGGCCTTACAAGGCAGTGTCCTTCTTTGAGGCATCGAGCTTCTTAGCGACGCCCTGAGCGAAGAGAGACTTGGGCTTGACCCTACAAGGCCGACGTTAGAATTCATACATCATCTCCCCCGGAGAGAGAGAGAAAGAAGTTGGTAAAAAAAGAAGAAGAAAAACAAACTGAAAGACTTACTTTCCAACCTGCTTGTTGCGCAGGGCATTAAGCTTCGCGGTACAAGGACTCATGATGTTATCCGAAGGCGAGATATACTGCTTGTTCTGCCTAATTCTCCGGAGAGCCACAGAGGACAGGGCGGTGTTGGTAAACCCATCTTTGCCATGAGATATCTCGGGGTTGTTCTCGTCCGGGCGAGCACTGTTGTTACGGATGACGGGATTGGGAAGAGGAGGAGGCTTGGTGGCTTCGCTGGAAGCTGCCTGGTGGTGATGGCGGTGGAGGGGAGCAGATAGAGATGGGTTGTTAGTAGAAGAGAGAGCGTGGACTGACTTCTCGGCCTCCATTTTGGAATGGAGGATCTGGCGGTGGTATTCCATGCTCTTGATGGATTTGGCGGCGGTTTGTTGCTCGGTGGTGAGCAGGGCGGCGTTGACGTCCTTGTTGGAGAGGATGCCGGACATCGTGGGGTTCTGTTTCTTTGCTTCCTCGTTTCGCACGGAAGGAATGCAGATCGGTATTTGCTCGAACCGGGCAGGTTAGAGATAGATAGTTGCGTAAGTGATTTTGTTCTCCGTGGAGTCGAGAGATCGTGAAGGTGCACGTTAAGAGGTTGGTCGTCGAGAACGAATGGGTGTGAGAGAACAAGAAGGGATGTTAGAAGCCGCGATGGGAAGTGGACTTTTTCTTTCCCTTCTTTTATTTTTTTTTTTCGTTTCCAAATTATTCGGAGGGATATCCGAAATAAACAAGCTTCGATGTTTGAACGGTGGATCAAGGAAGAGGAGAAAATAGTGCCCTTGAATCGATGTAAATAAAAGCATAGGATGGGCAGGGATGATAAATTGTTCAGCTAAGCCCAATGGGGGAAGGTCAGCTATGAAGGAAAGACCGTGGGGTCGTTGGCTGGGCAACATCACCACTACCACACTACCACAAGACATTCCGGTAATGTCTCAGAGAAAAGACACCAGAGCCAATTGCTGTAATCACGTGACCCAACATCACTTCACATCGCCCAGGGTGAATATCCTAGTTGAAACCAGAAATAGAAAGGCGAGAAGAAGAAGACAGAGACCAGGAGATATTGATGGAGTGGTGTAGAATTGAAGTTGAGTGGTCTTTGTGTGTCCAATTCAGTGCAGCGAAATGGTCACCATCATAGTTGTCGCGCGTATGTCTCTACGAGTTGGCATGTGTAAGTGGGTGGAAAAATCAATCAGCCAGCTTCGGAAATACACCAAAAGGCATCGTGTTCGGAGTCTTCTCATATCCCAGCACTTTGGTCGTCTGCGTCGCTTAAAATCTCAGTAGATTTCCTGGGCTATTCCAGAGTGCAGGGCGAGGTGTCGGGGCTGCGGCGTCGTGCCTCCAAGGGCCCGGTGCGGCCTAGGTGGAGGGGAGGGGGGCAGAGAGCCGCAGCTGCGCCTTTCCCCGTAGTCCGCATGTTAGGCTGCGAGTGTCTTCACTCTTTTGCATTCCTCTATGTTTTGCCCTTGTGGCGGGGGGTCCTTCCATTCCAGTCCTTCCATTCCAGCTGTCGCCTTCCAAGGAAGGTGGCTCCCCAAGGAAGGAGGCTCCCCAACTTCATAACAGGGCGATGTAAATTCCGATCTTCAGCTTCAGTCCACAGTTTTATTAGGGGTGCTAGTGTTATGGAATGAATCTAGATTTTACAAGACCTTGGAATGCAAGACATAATGGACCACAGATATCACTGATGACTGCCTAGCCAAAGGTAGTTGTTTCGATATCTCAAGTCTCTCTAATTGAACCATGGATCGAGTCCTCCGAAATCTCCCGCCTGTGACCAGCCATATGGGGTTTGCTGGAGCTCCTTGGCATGGCTGGAGGCCACTAAACCAACCCGAATTCGGTAATAATTCCATCCTTTCCAACGTCAAGCCATCAAAAAAGGCCTCTTCCGAACCACAGACACCTTCGAATTCGAACCATCATCCATCACACATACCATTCTTCAGCACCTAAACCCTCATCTCGATCCTAAGGAAGGGTGTCGTCCCCCTTAGGTGGACGCGCTCTAGTAAACGGCTAGACGCTAACCAGAGCGGACTGCCACTCACCTCCCTCGGTGAGCCGTTGGCAGCTTTGATCTCTACATTTACCTCTACAGGGACACCCCATTCAAGCAGACTCAGTCAAACCAAACCCTACACCTTCTGACTTCTCCTACAATCGAACGAGAAACGCAAAGCGCTGGAAAAAACGGCAAAACGGCCACTTTGCAAAAGAAACCGAAGTCAGAGCAGCTTAGATCCTCTATTCTACTCGAAAAGCGCCCCCCCCCCCCTTCCCTTCTTACCAGCGAGCATCACATCGCCGCAACAACTGTCTCCTATCCTACAAGCTACCCCGAACCTATCATGGAAAACCCCTGAGCTCAGAACTCCAACGCACATTAGCTTTGGAGCTTCCTTCCTCATTACTGGAAACAGTGGCCATGCGACCGCTGACAAAAGGACTTGAAAGGGCTGAACCAACTTGCTAGGCAGTGGCAGTGGACATCATGGATCTTTTTAGGTAGGAACCTCACAAGTACATCTTAGCTTGAGGTTTCAATGTTGTTTGTATTACTAGTTGAGGTAGTTACATCAATCCCAACACAATCTTCATTGTTGGCTGTGATGACCAACTGTATTAATCACACTCACTACCTTTAGTGGCCGTCTGTCCTCAACTCTAAAATAGCTTCAATGTCAGAATGTCAGACAGGAATATATTAGGCAATCAACTGGACTGATTTTCATCATTGTGTTTTCATCAAACCAGATGTGATTCCATCAATTTTGTGTGTATTCCTGTCCGTTTCCATCATCTCCTGATCATTCAGATCATTTCCATCCCGTTTTCGACCCCGGGAATTCATTGTTTGGGTGCTCAAGCTCCAACTCCCAACTTCAACTTTCTATTCCACATCCTCGACTCGTATTATTCTCTCGGATCTCCCAGTCTACTTTATCTCAATGGATTCAGAACAGCCGGATTTCCTTGCCATTTCAGAGAGCTTTGAGACTATCGGCCGCGAAATAGTGAAGTTTCAAAATCTCCCAGCAGCTCGACAAGGACAAGAGATGTCAATGGCATTGCTGGATGTACAACGAACTGTCGAACAGATGACTCAGCAAGTCCGCCAGAAAATCGATCGGGTAGAGCAGATCAGGAATGAAGGATTTCGACGGGTCGACCAGAGGCTTGATAGCATCCAGCAGGGGCTCGATACTATCGGGGGCGGTGTTGGACAAGTCCAGCATCCTAGCAGATCCGCACTTTGCATCAGAGGCAGAGAGCCAAGTAAGTTAGTTTAGCCCTTTCAAGGCTTTCATCTAACATCAATGTTGTGTTCTAGCGAGTAGGACTCTTCCACCGCAATCCAGAAGAGGATGATTGTTTCTGAGCCAAGGGCTCCGTTGACATAGTTACGAGACGAAGTTGCACTGGGTGATCGGTGATGGCTTGATAGGCAGGGGGATATTTCGAAAAGGTGCCAAAATAGGCAGCGCTATGGGATTGAGGGTGATTATTTTAGACTTTACATACTATGCCGAGATAGGGCGGATCCTCATTGTTCTCGACCTGGAGAATGTCGGCACAGTTGATGAGAAACAACTTCACTTGAAGATGAAGGCCGGAGTTTTGGAATACCATATTCTGTGAGAGCGAGTTTTCATTACTATAGCGTTAATATTCCTCGACTATTGGTCTGAAGGATGGCGGGTGTGAGGGGCAAGTCTTAGACCGACTCGTGTTTTCCTGTCTTGACAGATTTTGATACCTCTCCTGTCACAAGAAAGGAACTGCCAACAGGAAAGAACTGGCAGCCAGCTAGCAGGACTAGCCAGACAATTGTAAGAACTGGCACTGCCAGTTCTACAGCCAGAACCCATATAACAAGGGAGATGCAACACCTTCACCATCTTAGAAGAGGAAGAGGAATCTAATCTACATCTTACCAACATATCTAACATCTGACATCTGTGACGTGACTTCTCACTGTCGTCACTACTGACGATGTGACATCTAGCCACGACAGAACTCCCATTGAGCCTTCTGTCGTAATAAGCCTCAATTTCTAAATGAGGGAAAGCAGTGGCCATTAATATTCGAAGTTGGAGTCTGTTACTATAGCGTACTACAAGTTCACCGCCGCAGCGTAGGGGGTGTGGCTTCGAGGAGAGGCCAGGAAAATAAAATAAGAAGAAAAGGCGTATCATCAATGATATTCCCTCCCAGTAGGCAGAGGGGAAGAGTGAACACACAGAACACCAGCTTCTGTACCTCTTGTACTACCAATAACACTAACGCAGCATCATGTCGACCTCGGGTTCTCCCTAAATCTTGGACCTCACAATCTTCGTCCCGGGCTGCCGCCTCTCCAACCCCAGAGCCTTCAACAGCTCCTCCGTCTTCTCGCGCTGCCATTGAATCTTCTCCGTGACCTCCTTGCCCCTCCTGCTCTCGTTCCTGCCCAGCTGCCTCAGATGCACCTCGTCGGGCCCGTCGGCCAACCTCAGCGTGCGGATCAGCGCCCACATGTTCGCCAGCGGGGTCTCCTGGGAGACACCGGCGCCGCCGAAGGACTGGACGGCGCGGTCGATGACGGTGAGGGCGACCTGGGGCACGGTGGCCTTGGCCTCGGCGATCTCCTTGAGGGCGGCCTTGGGACCGAGGTCGTCCATCTTGATGGCGGCGTTGAGGACGAGGAGGCGGGCGGCGTCGATTTCGATGCGCGAGCGGGCGACCCATTCGAGGATTACGCCGTGGTCTTTGAGTTGTTTGCCGAAGGTGGTCTTTTTGGGGTCGTTGATGCGCATGATCATCCATTCGAGGGCTTTCTCGGCCTGTGGGGGAAGGGGGGGTCAGTTTCGAAACGTATTCCTTTTCTGGAGGGGATAGGAAAGATAGAGGAGTGTTCTTTTACGTACAGCGCCGATGGTCCTCATGCAGTGGTGGATACGACCAGGTCCAAGGCGGCCCTGGATGATTTCGAAACCGCGGCCCTCGCCGAGCACGAGGTTCGAGGCGGGTACGCGGACGTTGTGGAAGCTGACGTGGCCGTGGCCGTGGGGCGCGTCGTCGTAGCCGTAGACGGAGAGCATGCGGTGGATGGTGATTCCGGGGGTTCCGGCGGGGACGAGGATGACGGACTGCTGCTTGTAGGGATCGGGGTTGCTGGGGTCACTCTTGCCCATGACGATGTAGATCTTGCACCTGGGGTCACCGGCGCCGCTAGACCACCATTTCTACGATACGCCCGTTAGTATTTTTGTTTTCTCTCTCTCAAGCCCACAATCGCATATAGGGGGCGAAACATACTGATCCATTAAGAACATATTCGTTCCCCTCCCTCCTCATAGTAAGCTGAATGTTGGTGGCATCCGAGCTGGCAATATCAGGCTCGGTCATCAAAAACGCCGATCGGATCTTTCCGTCCATGAGAGGCGCCAACCACTCCCTCTTCTGCGCCTCGTTGCCGTACTTGGCCAGGACCTCCATGTTACCGGTATCGGGGGCCGCGCAGTTGGTGGCCTCGGAAGCCACGTGCGATCGACCGAGCCACTCGGCCATGAGCCCGTACTCGAGGTTGGTGAAGCCGGGCGACTCCTTGTAGTGGCCCTTGGGGAGGAACATGTTCCAGAGGCCGAGGGAGCGGGCGCGGGCCTTGAGCTTTTCGATGACGGCGGGGTAGGACTCCCATCGGGCTTCGCCCTCGCCGATCTGGGCGTTGAAAACGGGGTCGGAGCTGGAGAGTCGCGGGTGGTGATGATGTGAGCTTGGACCCCGATCATGGTGGATGGGAGGAGAATGAACAGGGGACGGGCTGGCATAGACACTTACGGGATGCATTCTTCTTCGACGAACTTGGCGACTACGTCGAGGGTCTTGCGAGCCCTCTCGCTAACGCGCTCTTGTACCTAGTTGCGGGGGAAAGCTTTGTGTCAATCGAATGGCCTCCAACACTGGATAAGTTCCGCGCCGGCTTCTCGGGGCAGGATTGATGTATGACATCAGGGGGGGGGGGGGGAGATTCAAGATTGGAGCTTACAATGGAGGGAATCTTGGCAGACATTGTGTCGAATAATATTCTTCTCCTTTGCTACACAGAAAAATAAATAAATACTAACGAGTAATGGAAACAAGGAGCAAAAATAAATTATAAAAAAAAGGAAAGGATCCTCTAAGACTGTCAAGGCTGGAATCGAGGACTTAAATTTAAGCTCCGAGATTCGAAGTTTAGGAAAATCCACATGCAGCAGCGCGTTCGGCACCATTAATAGAAAAAGTGACGAATGCGGCGTAAGCTGATTTCGGGGATAAATCAACATCAATTGATCGTGGAGTCGACCGAGCGATAGCTTGCCGGACCCAGCGAGCAGGGGGGAGGTAGCTAAGGTCTGCACGAACTCCGCTGTCGAGCCAAGGTTTCGATGTCGTGCCGAGGTAACTCGACGGGGTTAATGCGAGAAGGCGGGGGAGAAGGACTTCTGGATCCTGGATGATGGCCAAACCCCAGATTCCGCCAACATTGATGGCGCTAGGCACTTGGGATTGGGGACCGTTGAAACTTGAAGGCCATCGGGGTTGTGCACTTGGTCTGGTCCTGGGGCGTCCAACAGCGTCCACCACGCTGCGCCAAGTATCAATCAGTATTACCAACTTCGCAGGGAACAGACATTTGAGACACATTGGAAGTACGACTGGGCATGACAGCACTTGAGGTATGCTATAATCCTACTCCGTACAAAGTAGATTACAGCACTCCGGTCTAGTGTTCCAAGGTCGTGGGGGCGGACCGAAAGGGGACGTGGTTCAATGTTGCACCAGGCACGAGTCCGAAAGCAGCAGGACAAAAGTCTCGGTCTTGTTGTCTCATTTGTCCCACACCAAGACACGCCCTCTCATTGCTCCAAATCCGAGAACGCCTTGCTCGGCCCCCGGAGTGAACGAATAAACGTGCGTCTGTGGACTGCCGTGGTATGATTATGATCCGTCGCCTGGCTTTCTTATCCCCGGACCCGGAACAGCTCCTCGGCTGGGCTTTCAAGGAACAGACGG
>JUDQ01000057.1:57078-67419 GCA_000812075.1 Scedosporium aurantiacum
GGCTACCTTGCTCAGAGTATTTGTAACTGAACGGCATGCTCAGGTGTCCCGCATTGCTTGCTCCAGGTCCGAAGAACCGCTTATCGAGGTTCCTCGACTTCGATCCTTCGGGCACGGGACCGAGACCACTGATATCCGCACTTGCTAGGCTCAGTTCTCCGTCGTCATCCTCGAGGGAAAGTCCGTGGAGCTCAGCCTCGAGAGCAGCCCTTCGGCTCTCGGGGAGCCTTGTGCGCCTCCTCTCCGGCAGGTGGTACTCGTCGTAGAGTTCGCGGTTAAACTCCTTGGCGTCGTAGTCTCCCGGAGGCGGGTGGCAGTAGAGTAGCTTGCCGTTGACGTAGTCTTTGAGGATGAATCGCGCCGCTCGAGATTCGTCGGGCTGTCCCAATCCCTGCGTCTGGAAGCCCCTCGCCTTGGCGTAGGCCCGTAGCATCTCCGAGGCCGTGGGAATGCCTGTGCCGCCTTCCTCCAGCGGCCGAGTCTTAATCTCGATGCCGTAGAGGGCTTCGAGGAAAGCTTTTGGTATCCTATGCGCCACCAGCCCGCACGGTCCGGTGTATTCCCTCATTTGGTCGATGGGCAAAACGCCGTTGCATACCAAATCTGCCTTTGTTGTCGCAAAGTTGGGGAACACTAGACCAGGACAGTCGCAGAGTACCACCTTGTCGCTGAGGTGGATTGTCTGGAAGTGCTTCGTCTTTCCTGGCGTGGCCGATACTGACACCTTTGTCGCCCCAATAAGAGCGTTGATGGTGGAAGACTTTCCCACATTGGGATAGCCGACCAACCCAATCTGGAGCTTCCGGTCAGGGTCTGAATCTGCTTGGTTGTTAGTATTCTCAAGTAGATTCGGGAAAGCAAGATGGGGGTGTATGTGTGTGTGAGAGAGACTAACCAGGGATATCAGGCGCAGTGTCGAAAAAGAGCTGCTCTAGCTCCTGGACTGTCAATATCCTCAAATCATCTTCATCAACGTGGTTTTCGTCGTCAGTCTCCTCCTCCTCCTCGCCGCTGCCTCCCTCCTCCGTGCTCTCTTCACCTTCTATCACTATCCTTTCGGTTTGTTTTCCTTTAGCCGAAGGCGCTTCGTAGTCCTCATCCTCATCCTCATCCTCGTCCTCATCTTCGTCACTGTCTGTAAGCTCCGCCTCATTGGCCTCCTTGGCAAGATGCGCGGAGAAGAATCTGAATTTTATACCAGCTTGCCGCAAATATTGAGCCCACGCCTCTCGTTGAGTGAGTGTAAGCATATCGGCCTTGTTGATGAGCAAAAGGTTCTCTTTCCTCGGGTCAATATCCTTGACGTAGTTCTCAAGATCTTCCGATCTGAACAGCAGTGGGCTGCGAGCATCGACAATCTGGACAACAAGATCAGACCTCTCAATCACTCGCCACAACTGCCTCCACACCTCGAGATTCCGCTCGAACGGCGTCATCAGAAGGTCGTTGTTTTCCTCCAGCTCAGCCAGACCCCTGCGCCATTGAAGGAAACTCGCTCGCTCAAGGGCGTCTAGTTCCTCCGGTGTTGTAGAGGCATCCCAATTCGGCCGCCGCGGAACGGTCAGCCGTCCCTTGTGCTGCTTGTGCTTTCCAAGTAGCCGCCGCTCTTCCGCAGAGGTCAGGAGGTAAGGGTTCTTCTGGTCGGTATGGATAATCTTGACGTTGTTGACCTTCTCGGCGGTAAAGTCCGTTCCTGCGAGTTCCGCCGTCGCGAGGAATTCGTCGAGGGCGCCTTGCTCCGTCACGGATCGCATCTTGACCCATCCTGCTTGCTTCTTGTCGTTGGTGAGGTACTGAGAGTGGTGCACGTTAGCTGATTGCCCCGGGTCGCACTGCACAAGCAAATGTACGGCTTTTCGTTTCATGCGCTTAAAGAGTCGGAAACTCACCTCTTCACCCGTCGCATGGTCTATTCTGGCAATGGCCGAGCCCCGCTTCCTGTCGTTTCCTTTGCCTCTGCCGAGACGGTCTTTCATCAACTGGCTGCCGAGGCCGACGGACTTCTTGGACTTTGGGAGTCCCATGTTGACCGTGGTATGCGGAACACTCTCTTGTAAGAATCTATTTTCCGAGATAGGACCCTTTGAAACGCAGTCAGCCCGAGAGAGGGAAGTGGTTTTGAAGGCAAAGTAGACACGAGAGATGGAGAAGGGCGGCGACGAAGAACTCTTGATGCTGATTAATTGGAGGGGATCGCGGGGCAAATTAGAAAAAGCAGGATTGTAATAGTGCAATATTTCAAGAGACACTGTATATTGTCACACAACTCATATATATCGTAACAGTGCGAACATTTGATGCCCCTCATTCCGATAAGATAAGGAAACCCTCCCACTTTGAATTTTTTTCCTTCCAAGTTTGGGTTCGTTAGGCAAATCACCTTCCGAAGTGTGCTCCCAGATAGACCCTTTCAGATTCATCTATTCTGCTCTCCCATTTCTCACCCGACACATCCGACTTGGATATTTTAAGTAAACAGAAAATAAAAGACTGCCTTTAATTCAAATTGAGACCTCCGCTGAACGCTACACACAAGATGGCCAAGGGCAAGTGGATGTCAGTTTCACCCCAAGTTCCAGCGCCGTATCGAGACGCACCAAGACGCATCAAGACGCAAACTAATATTTCCACAGAGATAAGAAGACAGCGACGCACTTTACGCTCGTCCACCGACCTCAAAATGACCCCCTCATCCACGACGAGTCTGCACCGCAGATGGTGCTCAACCCCACCCAGACAAAAGGTTCCAAGAGCAAGGCCCTAGGCGATCTGGCTTCAGAGCTTGGCTCCGAGGTCGAGAGTATCCGAGACAACGAAGGCGAGGCTGCGAACTACGGCGTCTACTTCGACGATACCGAATATGATTATATGCAACATTTGCGTGATCTGAACTCTGGGGGTCCTGGCGAGGTCGTTTTCGTCGAGGCTAATTCGAGCGGTAACAAGAACAAGGGGAAGAATAAGATGTCCCTGGAGGATGCTTTGCGACAGATGGATCTAGAAAACAAGGCGGATGATCTCTTGGACGAGGTCGTCCTGCCGTCGAAGAATCTGCAGCACGTTTCTTACCAGGCGCAACAAGATATCCCGGATGCGATCGCCGGGTTCCAGCCTGATATGGACCCTCGGTTACGTGAGGTTCTAGAGGCACTCGAAGATGAGGAGTTTGTTGACAATGAGGACGACGACATCTTTCAAGAATTGGCGAAGGATGGGAGAGAAATTGACGAGTACGAGTTCGAGGAAACCGAGTTTAACCCAGAATATCCCAATAAGGATGATGAGGATGACGATGGCTGGGAGTCTGACCACACGGCCAAGCCTACAAGGGAGTACAAAGACGAGGAAGCAGACGAAGTTCCCGAGCTCGTAAGCTTTGGGGCCAACGGAGCGCAAGGCCAAAACTGGATGGAAGACTTCAAAAAGTTCAAGCAGGACCAGAAGACCGGCAGGCCAACAGGGGGTAACGGCGGCTCTGTGCTCGAGTCCACCTGGACGACAACCACGAACGGCGGACGCCGCAAGAAGCGGAAGGGTGCCTTGACCAACGCGTCCAGCTACTCCATGACGTCGTCCTCACTTGTACGGACGGAACAGCTCACCATCCTGGATGCCCGTTTCGAGAAGCTCGAGCAACGGTACCAAAACGACCTTGATGACCTCGGTTCTGTCTCGGAGATTTCTACTGCATCAAGTGTTCAGGGTCCTCTGAGAAGCGACTTTGATAATGTCATGGACGATTTCTTGGCAGGGTACTCGAAGGGAAGGAGACCATCAAAGAAGTCGAAGGGCGGACAGAGTGGACTCGATCAGCTCGATGAGATAAGGAAAGGTTTAGGCCCAGCGAGAATTCCTGGTCGGAGATGAGAACCTGTTATGAGATGCATGACGACTAGGTTATAGAAAAACTAGACACCTTTTTTCAATGTTTTAATGAAATAAAATTGATACCCGACCAAGAGCTGTCGATCTCGTGAACCCAGGTTGTCGTCTCTGATGAAGGAGAACTCATCTTGATAGGGATCACCACGTGACTTCTGTCTCTGAGATCGCTTCAGATACCACACGATCACATGACCCGGAAAATCCGTTTCTCCAGGACCCCGCCGAAGCTTTGTCCTTGCCATGCGTTCTCTCTATCCCACCCCAGCCTTACCCAAACCGGGCGGTTCCAGGTATGGACATGGTGCTAAGCTCTTTTCTGCGTGGGAGCATCACGACCCTTCTTTTCACAACACAACCCAACCTTGTCTCTGCAAGGAAGCGTGTCGAGACTCACCCCCATCTACCCTTCGACAGCATCACCTTTTATCACCAAAATCTATTTCCAAATTTCCTATCCTGCCTCTTTTCCATTTCTATATCCTTTCTTTTAGCAATCACCCCGTGTCGCAATTCGCAACAAATGAGAGTCGTCGGCGGAGGAGACGATGTCTACCTTTGGCGGTAGCGGCTGGCCAGCCGCCACCCAGGCCCAGTCGACCTCTGTCTTCGGCGGCGGTGCATTCGCCTCGGCTTCGAAACCATCATCTTTCTCCCCGACCCCTTTCGGTTCGAAGTCGACGACCCCGGGTATCCAAGCAAATGGAAATGGCGCCATGCCAAACCCCTTCTCCGCCATGTCGGGCGGTACCGCATCCTCCCCACAGCCTAACCCATTCGCGACGACTTCTACGACGGCGACGACGGCTCCTGCAGTGAAGAATCCGTTTCAGACGACGACATCGCAGACGCCTTCCCCATCTATATTCTCCGCAAAAAACACGGGCACCTTTGGCGCGACCTCGCAGCCGCAAGCGAATCGATCTCCTTCGCCGTTTAGCATGCCTTCGAATCAAGGTAACCGGGAAAAAAAAATCGTAGTGTGTGCGGTCCCTTAGTCTATATCTAACGTTTTTAGGTCGACCGAATGCCGCTCTTAATGCCCAAGCGAACCCTTTTGCGCCCTCGACGACCAAACTTAATAGCGGAGCGAAACCTACATTTGGCAGCACACAGTTTGGATCACGCAAGCCCTTCGGCGCAGCTTCTGATCCCGAGCAGTTGGAGCCAGGAGGCGACTCGAAGCGGTCGAAGCGAAACAAGGGGGATTGGAGTGATGGTGAAAAGAGAAATGGCGTCGGAAGAGGCACAACCCCCGATGGTCCAGCGCGCAATTCTCGCGGCGCCCAAGAAGCGCCCAAGAATGGACATGGCCCAATCAAGGGTGCCTTAGCGAATGGGCCAAGTGGGCACGGGAAGAAGGTTCACTTTGAGCAGGCACCAAAGGGCCCATCTCGAACGACGAAACATCAACCACATAGCTCCCAGGGATTTAACCGACAACAACAACGCCCGCCACCGCCATCTGCTTTGAAAACTAACAACAAACGCCCTGCACATGTCCACGAAACGTCGAGCGACGACTATGCGAATGAGATGTTTGCGCAACTGGAAAGGGATGGCATACATCCTCCCGCCTGGCCGGCTAACCCTGGGATGCCGTCCAGCAAGAATGCCATGATGCAATTCAGGGAAGATTACAAAGAATATCGAGAGAAGGCCCGCGCGTCTCTGATACGTGCCGGTCTTATCGACGACCCAGAAGATCGGAAACGACTCGAGGACGCCATCCCGTTCAAGGGTATATGTGAAGACATGTGCCCCGAGTTCGAGAAGATCACCCGAATCACCGAATTCGACGTCAAGCAGGCCGAGAAGGATCCCGCCACCTCGTACGCAGACATCACCAAGATGGTAAAGAAGCTGGCTAGATCAGCCGCTGGGCAAGAGGCGCCTTTACCCATGGACGTCCGGTCTATTGCAGCCCTTCGCCGGACGTTGGACTACTTAATCGATGACCTCTTGGAATTTGACGATAATCTTCCCGTCCTCCATGGATTCCTATGGGACCGTACCCGTGCCATCCGACGAGATTTTGCTTTTTTCTCTTCCATGAACGACAAGGAGATGCGCGACCAAGTCTACTGCTTGGAGACCATTGCACGATTTCACGTCACATCACTACATCTTCTCGCCCAGGAAGGTTACACACCTGAGGACTTTTCCGAACAGCAAGAGGTGGAACAGTTAGGAAAGACGCTAATATCGCTCATGTACGCCTACAGCGACTGCGAGGCCGAGGGTATTACGTGCGAGAACGAGGCCGAATTTCGAGCCTATCAGCTCATTTTCCGAGCCTTTCATCCCGACATTTTGGAGAATGTGCAAAGAGAATGGGATCCCAAGTTTTGGCGAGAGTCGGACGAGGTGCGCACCGCGGTTTCTCTCGTCGAAGCCCTTCAGAACACGCAGGACTTCCACGGACCCTTGAAAGGGGCGCCCTCGTTCGCGGCTTCGAGCGCATATAATTCGTTCTTCCGCATCGTGGAAGATCCGAGCGTCTCATACACCATGGCTTGTTTCGCGGAGATCCATTTCGGCCAACTTCGCCGGTCTATCCTGGCAGCCGTAAAAAAGGCTTTCTCTCGACCGAAACAAACCCCCAAGGATATCACGGCAGCGGTTTTGAACTCCTACCTCCGGTTCGATACGGTTAAGGAGGCAGTCGAGTTTGCCAAATTACACGGTCTCGACTTCGCTCCGGATGTTAATAATCCCAACGATTTGAACAAAAGTTATCTTATTCTCGAATATGGCAAAGGTCTCGAGTACCCCCGCCTACACCATACATACTCCGCGAACATAGTTGAGAAGAAGAGAGGCACGCACTCTCTCCCGGAAGTCATCCACCAGACAGTATCCGAAGATGCTTCATCAAAACCCCAGGCTGGAGTGAGGGCTACTGACGAAGATTCACTTTTTGTCGGCCCATCTTCCCCTGAAGGGCCAAGGTTACAAGCCCAATTTCCGCCTGTTCCGGCCCCCATCAAATTCCCTTCACCTTTTGCTGCTGCAGCCCAAGCCGCTCCCGCCAACGGCCAGATTGCGGCCGCGGCCCTAGTTACGAAGCCAGCCACAGCAACGCCTTTCGCGCCTGCTGTCCTGCCGAAGACGCAGGCCTTGGCTGGCGGTCTGGGTGGAGTACCCGCAACAGGTTCGTCGCTTCCACCATGGACAGACACATATTTGGTCTCGCTGTTGTATACTAACTCTTCTCTTCTTAGCACCCTCTCCTGGGTTGACGACCTCGCAACCATCTCCTTTTGCGCGGCCCGGCTTGAAGCCCAGTACTGGGCCTAGTTTAACATGGGCCTCGTCCCAAACACAAACAACAACCTCGCCTGCTCAGCAAACCACTGGACCTACGCCTGCACCAACTTTCACATTTAAACCCACAACCGACTCGAAGCTAGCACAACCGGCTACAGCGCCAACTCTAGGTACCACAGGCGCAGCAACTCCTACTCCATCTGTCCTATCTGGCGGGAACGAGCCAAGTACCAGCCCTTTTAACTTCCTCGCTTCTGCGCCGAGCAAACCTGCCGAAACCACGCCTACCATCAAAATTACACCTCCGACTCCCGCATTTCCTGCTCCACAGCCATCACCTGCTATCCCGGCGACCGGCGCTACTCCGGCTGCTGCTTTCAAGCCTCCTTCTGCTCCTTCCCTAAGCACATCCACAAACGTACCACCCAAGATACCGCAGGCCCCTACCATAACAAAGCCGGCTACTGCAACCCAAGTGTCACCACCAAGCCAATCGAGTCCGTTTGTGGCTGCAACACAACCCCAAGCCGCTATTACTCCGGCCCCTCCAACGAAAGAAGAAAAATGGACCCATTTCACGAAGTGGTTCGTCTCGGGCGATAACGGGCTCATGGATGAGTTCGAACGGTACGCCGTCGAGGAAGCCGTGAAGAAAGCCTTTGACCAATTCGTCCGAGAGGAGAAAGAACGGATACGCAAGGAGGAGGATGAAAAGTCATGGGCCGAGGCGCGCAAGTTCCGCACGTACAGCCTCGGCGTCAAATACTTTTATCGATGGCGGGAAACTGCCCGACAGAATCGGGCCAGTGCCCTACGTCGCAGCGACCGGGAGCAGATGAGAGCCTACCGCGAATCGAAGCGGGTCGAGAAGCTCAAGCAGAAGAAAGAGGCCGAGAGGGCGCAGAGGAGGTTGGCGCTGGAAGCGGCGGAGCTGGATAACGTCGAAGATCTCAAGACCCTGCTCCGGAAACGATCGCTCTCTACGCGTGAGGACGCCGAGGAGGCGCTGCTTGCGAGCGGTGTGCTCTCGGGAGTTAGGAACGAGCGCGACGCTGCGGCGAGGATCGTCGGGCGGAGGAGTTCTCTACCTGCGCCGCTTTCGCCCGTTCGGAAGTCGAGCATGCCTGATTTTATGCACAAAATCAAGACGGGCATCGCCGAGTCCGTGAACAGGTCTATCGGTAAGGTCGTCCGGCCTCGTACCAGCAGCAGCGCCGCCAGCGTCAGCAGCGTCGGCGGCGGTGGAGCGAAGACACGCGCGCTCCGCGAGGAGTTTTCGGGGAGTGCGTTGCGCAAGACGATTGCGCGGTCGAGGTCGAGGTATTCCCTCCCGCCGTCGGAAGACGGCTCCACCGCTTCTCTGTCCCGGGTCTCGAGCCGCTGGCGCCTCAAAGCTATGGGCCTCGTCACGATGCCGGACGGATCGGCCCTGCCCGAATATCTTGCCGACCAGATCAAACACGAAGGGAAGCGCTTCCCCGAGCTGGGCAACTTTGGCATGCCGCCTCCGGAGACCCCCGGCACCTCCTACGCCGACGCCGAAGCAGAGGTTCGTCCCGCTACGATGGACGGAACGACGGTTCCCCGACCGAGGGACTTCCACTCGCTGGGATCCCACAAGCCGCATGCTAGCGTATCAGGCGTCAACGGCGTAGAGGGACTCGGTCAAGCGCTGAAGCGCAAGAGGACGGCGGGTGAGGCTCGTGATGAAGGCGGCAACGAGGATGAGGAAGGGGGCGAGCAGGAGAAGAATAAGCGGATCTTGCTCGATACGCAGAAGACCATTCGAGAAATGAGAAGGCTCAGGGAGGAGATGGAGGAAGGGACCGGATGGTTCAAGGAACAGAACGAGAGACTGCAGAGCGAGATGTCAAGTCGGCCCGGAACGCCTTGGGGCCATTGAGGGCCAGGAAGAACGGAGAAAATGGATTCATTAGTTTCAAGAGCATGGCTTTTTTTTCTACTCCTTTTGTATTCGGTCTCGAGCTTTCTGTTCTTTAGGGGAAGGGCCTTTATATTCCTTTTTTTTTTTTCTTTTGTTTCTTTTCTTTTGTCGATGGCGTGAAGGGTTGCAAGTTTGGTTTTTTCGTTTTTCTTATGAAAAATACCCATAGATTATGGAGTGAGTACTTGGACTAAAAAAATTACACCACGGCCGGTCGAGGATGAGAATATCATCAGTCCTCGATCCGGCCCAACATCTCTTCTTCACCCATTTCTCCTTTAGATTTTCTGTTCTTGCCTTGAATGACTGTCATGGAAATCGAACTTGGAATCTTGCTGGGACACGGCATACGTTTTACTGAGACCTGAAAGTAGCAGAGAGGAAGGGTATATATATTAAACAAGGCCAACACGATATCGGTATATATATATATATATATATATATATATATCAACTAGATGCTCCATCCAAACCCCCAAACTCCAACTCCCAACTCTAACAAGCCCGACTTTCTCGAATTTTTCGTTGTTTTTCTTTTTCCGTTCTTCTTTAAAATCCCGGCTTCCTGAAAACTCCGCTTGCTATGCTATCAATGTGACCATTATTCCATCTACATTACCTGACATACCGGTCCGTGAAACGCCTTGATTTCGTTTTTTTACCCTCCTTGGAAGTAAAGTTCGAAACAAAGAAGAGAGGTACAAGAACTTGAAAAGGAGGGGAGTTAAGGGAAAACGGCCGTGTAAGAAAGATGAAAGTAAGGAAAACAATCAAACTGTTAAAAAAAAAAAAGTTGTGAAGGGAAAAAAAAAAAGAGAGAGTGACGACAAGGTGTAGGGAAAAGAACGTAGAAGAAGCTGAAGAAAGATGAAAGCAAATTTCATTACCCTCATAGACGACGAGAGGGAAGTGGTTTCCCCTCTCACTGACCAGGCGGCGGCGCAAAGCTCGTCGGTAAAATCCTCGTCTCGCTAGGCTGGCCAATCAACCTCGCATTACCCCGACTATGCTGCGTCCTATTATGACCACTTGCCCCCCTCACATTGCTTATATCCCACTGCTTCCCGGGATCTTCGTAGTCGGCCCTCTGTCCCTGGAACCTTCTCCCCGCGCTCGGATCGACGGGTGTCCAGTTCGTAGACTGCGGAGAAGAAACCTTCCTACTCCGCTCGGCGGCCGTCTTCTCGTCGTCCTGGTACCGCTCCCTGATGCTCCCGCCCCTGCTGTCCCTAGCCACGCGCTGC
>JUDQ01000057.1:67959-81390 GCA_000812075.1 Scedosporium aurantiacum
GCGTTGACCAAGTCGGGACTCCTCACAGAAGGAACGTCGTCCTCTTCGAGCCCTACCCCTCGGAAATCGAACCTGGACGCGAGGGGAGTAACGCGCGTCCTGCACCGGAAGTCGAGAGATGACGTCGTCTTCCTTCCGCCGAAATTTCCAAACTTGGTCCGCTTCACCCAGCCCTTCGTGAAGTTCTTTTCGCCGGGGTTCCTCTCCCCGTTCCTCAGGTACTTCCGCCATAGGATAAAGCCACATCCCGCAACAAGTAAGACCCCGACGACGGCGGAAACTGCGATTGCGGCTATCGTGGTAGGTGGGAGTCCTGAGTTGTCGTCTTCCGGGGAGGAGGGCACCACTTCGAGGAGGTGAATGCTGGTGTTTGCGAATACGGTGTCGTTGAGTGAGAGCTTCTGGCCAGGCGTCGGCTTTTGGTTGCAGCCAGCCTCGAGTGCGACGAGGACTTTGGGAGAATGTGAGCTATATATATAAGGACAACAAGAGACAGAAGGAATGGAGTGCTGAACACATACAGTTGGTAAGATATCCATGAGTGCCGCCCGTACGCACGCAAGAAAGGCAAAGCGAGAACTCGTCCGAAGGAATTACAGACCGGCCTCCAGACTCGCAGTACTCGTACCGCGAGTCACTCTCGGGATCAACGTCGTCTTCCAGAAGTGAACCCTTAAGAGCGCCGCACGCCGTGGTGGTTTGGCAGGGATTCGAACCAACGCCTGTAGCGTTGTGAAGACCCAAAATGCAATAACCGACCGAATATCTCATATTATCTAGCATTCTCCGCCGTTAGTTTACCTGCACTGTCGCTAAGAGTGCGCAAAGATTGATCTTCTTCTTTCTGTCTCAAACTTACACAAGAACCACATTTGGTCATTCTCGTCACCATTCACAAAAGTGCTCTCCTCTAGACAGGCCAAGCACTTTTGGAGCTTTTGCCCTCGGGGATCCGAAATGAATTCCTCGTCATCACATGCGAATTCCGAATTTGCCACGCTCGACGAATTCGTTTCAGGAGAAACAGCGGTATCGCCATTGGCGCAGAGAGACGCGCAAGGTGAACCGGCCGTTACCTTGAGAGCCGTGGACGGCAACAAGAGCAGCAGGAAGAGGGAGAAGAAAGAGTATAACAGGTGTGCCATGACTTTAAGTTCTCGAAAGATGGGTATGGCCCTCTTCCTTCTTATGGTATTCGGGGCTGGGTACGTACGACCGGGAGAGAATAAAAGAGCAATGGAGCAATTAAACCAAAGGTATAAAGGAAGAATTAATATAAATTTGACGACGGGGAGTGTGCTTGTCGGTGTAAGTGTGTGACAATTCGACGATGACTCGGTGTGTACAGGGTCAGTCAATCTCGTGTATAAGTCGAAAGTTGCAGTTCATCTGAGAGATCCAGTCTCGTTTGGGGGGGTCGTTGATTCGAGGGAAAATTCAATGTAGAATGTGTATAAGTGTAGTGGAAGCAAGGATACGACGATAATACACGTGTGATGTTTCTTCTTTTGTGTTTTTCAGGTCTACTCGAATACGGAAAAGGGGGGATGGGGACGAGACAAGTGTGGTGATGTATGCAAACAGGGAGACCGGTCCCAGACCTTCAGTGTAGATGTAGTAGACAGACAAACGTCACCGACTCAACGGGACGTAAGAGTAAAGGCAAGGGGGAAGGGGGAAGGGGAAGTGTATTAGGGGAGGGCTGTGAAGGAAAAAAAAAGAAAAGCTAAAGAAGAAGAAGGAAAAGTCTAGGAAATGTGATGGGGCATTGGGGAAACGTCTACACTTTTAAGATGATCTGTTTGGGTTGGTGAAAAAAGAAGAAGAAGAAAAGAAAGACCAAAGGAAGGACACGAAGAGATGGGATCGTCAGGGTCGCGGGGGGAGGAAGGATGGGGTTCTTGTATACCGAAGCCATGAGCAGACCCCAGACTTTTTTTTCGCTCGTTTCTTCAATCTGATATCACCCTGTGATGTGGATGGCAGTGGCACACAGGGAAAGGGAAAGAGAGAGAGGTAGAGAGAGGCACACACACACAGACACACACCCCATCACCCGGCCGGGTTGGTTGCCGAACCCTCCCGCAGAGCAGGAACAAAAGACGAGAAAAGAAGACTGACAGGCAGAAAAGAGCTGTGTCACCCATCCCATCCATCATCGTCAAGCTGCCCGATCGAACCCACCCCAGTCCGAACCTAACGCATCCAGGGCCCCAGCCAGCATGTGCCACGGAGCCGCCCCCTCCAGCACGTAGACAGCCTATCACGATCGTCGTTCTCAATGCAATGCTGCCTCCCACTCGCGAATGAGGTGGAGAGCGCAAACCTTAGGTCGCAAAGAGTGTTGAGCGAAAAAAAAAAGGCAAGACGAGTGGGCGAAGAGGCAACGAAAAACCTATCCCCAGCCGTGCTGTTGGATTAGGCATTCATTCCATTCATTCCATTCATCCCATTCCTTCCGCATTTTCTACCTGTTTCTCTGTTTCGTTTCCTTTCGTCTCATTGCCGGCCTTAGCAGAAGAAAAAGAGAGAAAAACCTGGCGCCCGCCGATTCGGTCTCCCTTCAACCTCGCGAAACACGTTCGTCATTTACTTCCTTATGCCGCCGGCTTATTCCCTCTTTGGGTACCTGGGGATAGCGAGCGGGACATACCCTGGCAGGTTTGCTGCGGTACCTGAAAACTCATCAAAATCCTACAAAGTGTGTGGACGAAAGAAGAGAGAGAGGGAGAGAGAGGGACAAGGGGAATTGGCACAGGGCTCCTCTGCCGCTGCCCAACAGCATGGCTCGCCGTTAGCCAGGCAGTACCTTGTACCTCTGTCCTTGTAGGCGCGGACACGGGCTGGGATATTAATGGGAATTTTCCGAATGGGGAAACCTGTCAAGCCAGAGAGCCAATAAGACATCCCCCGTCACCCTCGCCTTTGCCACCATCTGTGCTCGTTTCAGGGATGCGGCGGGAAGACAAAGTAGACAGCAGGTGAGTGAGGGGAAAAGGGAGAGAGAGCCCTCTGGCCAAAGAGAAATCAGGAAGAAACACAGACGGCAGACGGACGTGATGGAGGGAATAGCTGCGGATCGGATAATATTAAGTCGTCGGCAGGGCTTGGTCTGCACACCGGACAGAACCTCGCTTCTCGGTGATGGACATTATCTCTTTTTTTTTTTTTCGTATGAACGGAGAAGCCTGGCTCGCTGTCGGCAAGGCGAAATTAATCCGTCGTAGATAGATTAGAGCGCAGAAGCTCAAACTTCACCGCCTGCCATGCGGAGAGAGAGGTCCACGATCATAGCTGCGACTCCAACTTGGGGAGTCACATAGTGTACAATCAAGATCCACTTCTTTCGTTCGTTTCCGAGCAAGCCGATCCAGTCTGCTCGATCTAGCTTCAGCCTCTGATGCGCCGTGCCAATCCTGGTTCTCTTCATCTGCATCCAAATCTCCCCTGAGTCCCATCGTGATCACCACGGCGCGTACGAACACAATTCGTCTCCTAGTATCACATCCCAATCTCGGCACACTCTTACGCGCCCAGCATCTTCTCATCACAGACACCTCAATCCGAGCCAGCGTCTCGCCCACAAGATCACCATCTCATTTCCCGGCGCACTAAGAATGCGCTGCTGAAATGCAAAAACAATAAAAGGGAAAATAATAATAATAATAATTCAGCGGTTAACAAGAAAAGACAGAACATCTCTCCAAAAATGATCACCGGATCGCCCACAGCCATCATCCTGGGAAACCAAAAAAAGCCGCCAGGTGAGAATGTGCGAATCTGCCCGTTGAAGAATCCACCCCCACAAAGTCCACCGTGTAGTGTAGCTGGCAACAACCCACACCCGCATGCATGCGTTGTACACTACAGCGAAGACTGCATAAGCGGATGGATCGTGAAGTAGCAGCCTGTATGCCTCGGGCATCAATCTCATCGAATCAATCCAGATGTCTTTTCGAGCCTTCCCCACTCATCGTCCAACCCACGCGCGTTGATATGCGCGCGACACAACGTGGACTTCCCCTTCATGTCCGGAGTGATGTGCGATGATATGAGCAGAAGATTGATCTCATGTCCCCTTGCAGATGCGAAATAGTACACCTCGATGGCCCCTCGAAAATAACGGTCGATTTCGGGTCCGTCCGGTCCGTTGCTATCCATCTTCTCCCTCACCACCCATCCTTTTACAAACTACAGTAAGGAGCGTAATTTCTACATGTGCATGTTAGCGTCGTCTTGCACCGTCGGCAAGGAAGGAGGGAGGGGAAAAGAAACCTACTTGCAGCCTCTCAACTCTATCCTCCGCTGGCCCACCCTCATGTGGCGAAAGAATGATCCTCGCAAGGTCCTTCTTGGACTGCTGGACATCCATGACATGCTACCAAACCAACTGCATCAGTATTCAGTTTCACTGAAGGCATTAGCTGCACGACATACCTCTTCGAACGAATCGCGTATAAAGAACCGAATGGTGGTGACTTCTTTCTCTTGTCCAATTCTGTGGATTCGTCCTAGCGCTTGTTCCTCGAGTGTAGGGTTCCTACAACAATGATAAATTAATACCTGTAGGAGATCAGTCGACGTTGGAAGTGACTTGCCAGTGAGGTTCCATGAGATATGCTCGAGACGCCACGGTCAACGTTAAGCTAATCAAGAAAGTAGTTAGAGATCCCCAGCAAATGTGGGAGGCTCCATCACCTGAACGCATCCACGGTGTGACCTACCCAACAGCACCGCACGAAAGTGTCAGCAGTAAAACCCGCCTGGATGGATCAGCTTTGAAGAGCTCAATGATCCCATTGCGATCCTTCTGGGCTACTTTGCCATCAAACCGAAGACAGCCGATTCCCGCATGTTCCAAGCCAGCTTGGATGACATTGAGAGTTAGTCGCCAAGCCGAAAAGACGACGCTGTACAAGGTTTAGTTTGAGAAATTAAGTTAGGTAGGTTAGAAGGGGGTCGCTCACCATTTTACATCACGAGGTTGTGCAAGAATATCGGAAACGAGGGCAGATATCTTTGACGGCAGCCCCATCTGCGGAAAAACCAGGCTACTGGATTGCTCACCGGGAATATCCTCCATAGCAGATATGCTAGTAGATACAGTTGCGGCTGGACAATGGGGAACATGTCCACAGTCCATAGAAACGTTAGCACCTCGTTGAGTTATTTTCAACGCGCATTCTGCGCACGCAAACTTCAAACACCGGGAGAAGAGAGGCCACTGTTGACTCGTTGCGTCATCGTAGAGACTCTGAGTCAAGTCTATAACGGAGTGGCATTGTGAGCACAGTACAGAACCCATTTCAAGGTGGGTGTTGAAAGCTCGCTGTGCAATAGCTCCCCAGGATGTCGCAGTATTGGACGCGAGTGAACCTTCCTCATGCCTCGAGTGGTAGTGTAGGCCAAGGTCGCAAAATAGTCTAAGCGATTCGATCTGCTGCAGGATGTTGGCGTACGCCCCAGACCGACTGACCCGGTGCGCCTGCTTAAGAGCCTCGTCGATTGCTGTTGCTGTTCGGTCCCTGAGTTGATCGTAACCCACTCTCTCTGCAGGAGTGAATTCAATAGCCCATTCTGTGTCGTGCCTCTGGGGTAGTTGCACTGTTGCTTTAGGCCGCCTTAGGAGCAGGCAAGACGAAAGCCTCTGAAGTCTTGTCGCAGCTTGTTGGTCTTTCCCATCTTTCCAGTAGTCTGAAATGTCTGACTCAAAACGGCTCTTCTTATCGTATGGATACGCGCGGATGAATTTCAGGAGAGTCGCGAGGTCATTCAGTTGATTCTGTATGGGAGTTCCAGTAACTGCCCAGCGGTGAGTAGATTCAAGGCTACAAACAGCCCTCGCCATTCGTGAGCTCTCATTTCGGATGATGTGTGCTAACGATAAGAAATAAGCTACGAGATGTATTGGATGGCGGGAGGGAAGTATTGAAGTTACCTTCGTCGAGGATGACCCGTTTCCACTTTGTCGAAAAAAGAAGAGAACTAGAGCTTTCTGTCGGGTCCCATTCCACAGAGACGGTATGAAAAGTCGTTAAAACTATGTGAACAGACTTGAGATCTTGAAGCTCCGTTAACCTAGTCTTTCCATGGTGTCGTCGATAACTCAGGGCTCCCGTGAAAACGTGTCTATACGAGACATTAACTTAAAGTTCCTTGCTAACTTATATATGAGAGGTAGACGCACTCTAAAATCTGATTCTCCCATGTATCAAGGACTAAGCTAGCGTTATTTGTATGGAGCATGCGCAAAGTGATGTTGGGAAGAAAGGGGGAGGGCTACGAACGTGGTGGGGGCACAACGATCAAGGTAGCATCAACGGTCTGCATGCAGTCGTCCTTCTCACTCCAATAATAAGAATCAAATGGCTTTTCATTTGGTAGGTCAATGGCGGTCAAGGCGATCATAGTGAGCGTTTTGCCCAGGCCCATGGGGTCGGCAATAATGCCTCCGTACAGTTGAGGAGGGGGGTCTTCGGTACCAGCCTCGGACACGGCGTTGACATAACTTCGATGGAAGTGAGCAGGCAAAAGATACACACTGAAAGGCAGATATCAAGGGGGAACGGGAGTCAAACACTCACAATCGTCCGTTGGCGTTATCCACAATACTCCACAGGTCAGGTTCCGGACCCTGGAACGCCCAGCCTCTCTCGCGCCGAAGCATGAAGGTAAGAGCCTGCTTCTGATGCCTTGGATTGTGGATTAGATTAATGATTTCAAGTAGGGTAGCCGCAGTGTCCCACATACCTCTTTAAGTATGTTCGCACTGCAGACGGTTGGTCGGTTTCCTCCAGGACGATTTCTGAACCAAGATACTTGTCGAGGAAGTCATCGTCCGTAATATCCCTAAGTCGAACGTGATGTCTCGGCGCCTGAGTTATGACACTTGACACCATCGCGAACTCATCAAGACTCGAGGGGAAGAGTCTGTGGGGATTGCAGTATTTCGCATCACGCAAGCAAATTCGAGGGTCTTGAAGATATACTTCATTTTCCTCGAACCATTCCCCAATTTCGCTAAGCATCGCGTGAGGGCCATAGACAGCGATATCAAGTTTGCAGGCAGGTAAAGCAGTTTTCCGTGATGTCATTTTGCCTGGTTTCTCTGCATCGAAGCTGCAGGTCGCGTGAAGTTCAAGCCCAGAATCGAGCAGGCTCTGTATCATAAAGCCATGCTCTGGTGCAATATGACCTTGAATGCTCGCTTCTCCATCTATCATGAACAAGTCCGACGACTTAAACGTCACTCGTATGGGCTTAGATACGCCTAAAGGTTCTGGCTTTTCACATCTACCCTTAACCTCTCCAACCTTTGGAAGTTAGCATGCAACATGGAATTCTCATCTCCTGTTATCACGGTTAATTATAGGACTTACTACACCAAAACACACCACCTCATGAGGGTCGAGAGTCGGGTGCGAGACGTGAAATACACCTCGAGAATCCCCTGGACCTGGGTGATAGCTGTCACTTTGCGTATTGGACGTCGGGAAGTTCCAACACTGTGATGTGCTTCCGAGATGCTGAGAATGATATGACTCGAGAGGAAAGGAAGACATCAAGGACCCGGGATCAAAACCAATGGTAGGAATGGTGGTTGGGAAGGATGGCGACTCCGCTTGGGGCCATGGATACATCGATCCGACGCTTTGAGGATAGCCATTCAATAGTGGAAATATGGTAGGCTGTTGAACCAAAGGACATGGGGTCTGAGTCGGGAAGACGGGAATGTTTGCGCTCCATAAAGGTTGGCCAACCTGGAGTTCTTCAGCTTGCAATGGTGTCAAGGGTGGGAAATCACCTGGGAGAGTGGTAAGAGGCTGCCAATCCAGCCTTCCATCATCCAAGGCGATTTCTTGTGAAGGCTCGGAGTCATCCACGCGTTTTCTCTTGTAAGGAGGCACACCAGCCGCCCAAAAAGACTCCATTATAGTTGTAATATGGCGATTTCTATCGGGATTGAAGACTGTTCGAGGACAAAATACTGTCCTTGGAGACCATTGACAGAGTCCGGTCGCAACCCCATCAATTGGCACGCAAATTCGCTCGCCCTATTTTCGAGGGAAGAGTGGCTGTGGCTGATTGAAGCAAAGAAGAATCAGCTGCAAGGGTTAAACGAAGCTCATTGGAGAGCCCAAGGGTGTTGGGCGAACCTCCAGGCTGACCAGGCTGCCTCATCGATCGCTCAGAGCTCATCCCAGTCTTCCTTTCCTGACTGACCTCGAGCTCCTATCTTACCCCGAACATTCAACTAACTCATTGACCAACATTGATTTTTTAATCTCATCTCCATCTTTATTACTGTATTTTTCGCCTGAGGACCAGGGCTGGCTCTTGATACCACGGACAGTTCACTCTATCGACAGAGCTCAGCCTGTCCCTGGGCCAGATGTCGCGCATACTGACACGTCCTCCTTCGGCAGATGCCAGCAAAGTCATTCGGAAAGCATTTAGAGACTTCGAGTCTGTGGTTAACGTAACCGACGCACGTCGATTCCGCGACACGACGATTCAGGACGTACGGGAAGAATGCTGGAGAATAGAGAACGAACTCGGCTCGAGGGGTCTTCTTCGAAATATGCGTCGCTTGGAACCCTTCCTGAAGGGCCTAGAGCACTATGGAAAAGTCGTTGATGTATTGTGTCAAGGAACCCCATACTTGCCTTGGATATGGGCGCCAGTCGTGCTGATTCTGAAAGTATGCCACACTGATGAATTGATCTTTCCCTGTGTCTTTCTCTATGTTGTGTATTGTCTCTTATGTCATCCATTCGACTTGGTTGATCCTTCCCATTTTCCCATCTTCCCATCTTCCCATCTTCCTGTCTTGTCGATTTCTATTTCCTTCTCTCATTTCTTGTTCCCCTTCATTCCTTCCTTGCTTCGTTTTGTCGCTGCCTTCTCCTTTCTTCATCTTCTTTGGATCGTCTGTCTCTTCTCTGTTTTTATGCTTCCCTTAGCCGATATCATGACCACATCCTAACCGATCATCAGATTGCATCGGATTACATCGAAGCATTCGAAATCCTGATCAAGTCCTATGCGAGGATCGGCGAATCGCTTGGCAGGTTTGAACTACTGGGAGCTGTCTTCGTGCACAACCACGGATTTCAACGGATTCTGGCAGTCTTCTACGCCGACATCCTCCAGTTCCACAAATGCGCTTATAAGTTCGTCACTCTCAATGGTACGGCCACGTCCTTTTTGTCCCAATCATCCAGCCTAATGGCCCATGGATACTGACATTAACAAATTACAGGATGGAAGACGTTCTTTTTAACAATTTGGGGCCGGTTTGACAGACGCTTCAAGAGTCTGCTGGACGACTTGAAGTATCATGCCGACCTTGTTGATAAGGAAGCAATGGCTTTGAACATTGCCAACACCCAATCAATCTTAGACAAGCTCGAGTCTGATAGGCTTGAAAACCTAGAGAGGGTCGAACGGGAGGAAAAGTCAGAGACCGAAAAACAATACCAAGCCGTTCTCACGCGACTCCAAATAGACGATTCCGACCAGGCTGCCTTATGGGAAGGTCTTCTCGATGCTCTTAATTTCGAAGGAACTTGCAATTGGGTGCTGAAGCACGATAAAGTGGCCTCTTGGCTTCACGATAAGGGAGAGGTTCGATCCCTCTGGCTATGTGGATCAGCTGGCTCCGGTAAGAGCGTCATTTTGGCGTGCCTCGCCAAGTTCCGGGAGGGAGACGGGCGGATGGTGGTCCGCCATTTCTGCAACGGTCTGTACGATTCCTCAACAAACTATGAGAAAATCTTAAAATCCATAATCCGACAACTTCTTCAATGGAGCGACGACTCGACGGCATATATATACAAGACACTAGCCGTTGAGAGAAAGATTTTGTCCCTCTCTTCTCTAGAGATCGCGGTTCAGGAACTCATCACGATTGTATCTGGGTCATTCCAGGAAAGGGGGCCCATGTGGATTATTCTAGACGGATTGGACGCCTGCGAACCGAGCTCTTTGGCTCGGCTCGTTGCCCTGATGGACGTGGTCATGTCGAAGGAAGCTGGTTCTGGGCTGCCCGCCTGCAAAGTGCTGTTTTCAAGCCGCTCTGCGCCAGATAAGAAGCATGCTCGCAAACGACCAGTTGTGCTTCTTGGCAACGAGAAACATCATATTCAGGACTCGATCAGGGTGTACGCCACTCAAAGACTACAGTCATCGCCACTCTGCGAAAGACTTGGTCAACTCGGTATTGGTACTGGTGAATTTGTTGAGTTGGGGAACGATATAACGCGGAAGGCTGACGGTTCGTTTCGAGTTTCTTTAAAGTCCATGGATATTTTGTTGACATTGGTGAAAACTAGGAATGTTCCTTTACGCGAGGCTTATCATAGATTTCATCTCAGTTCAACTCTTCCTAACCGGAGATGAATTAAAGCGTGCCATCGATGAACTCCCCCCCGAGTTGAAGGGCTTGTAAGCAAATACTGTTCCCCTAGCCCCAACTGACGCAGATACTGACTTGGGACCATGTAGTTACGAGAAGATTCTGTCTAACATCTTCCACCGACTCGATCCTATTTCCGCCCAGAGGATCAAATGCGTACTAGGCTGGGTTGCATTCGCTGAGCGCCCGCTCAAGAGGCTAGAGCTTCTCTCGGCAATCACCTTTAGTCAAGGTGTCGCCAACCCAGAGAGATTGGCCCCATACTTCTTCCTCCAAGACTGCTCAACCTTAGTCGAGGAAAAGCACGACCAAACCGTCGGCTTCATCCACGTCTCTGTCAAGGAGTAAGTAAGGAGAATCAACCTATCTCCAGGAAGTGAACGGGCTCTAAAATAAAGCAGGTATTTGCTAGATTCAGGAACTGTCAACGAGGAATCGACCCGGAGACAGCAAGCCTTAGACACACTGAAGTTCTTGTCGTCTGCTGTGAGATTCTTCACTCAAGAGGAGAGTTTAGATGAGAAGAGGCTCCGGGTCGTGCGGGGAGTCTATTCTCTACTCGACTACGCCTCCAAGTACTGGACTGAATACGTCTTATCTCAAGCCCAGGCCTCAGCTAACTACGGCCAGCTCGATACAGAGTTCTACGAAACGGCAGGCAGTCTAGCAGCCTATCTCTCGCGACGCTTTCCAGCTCCAGTAGCGTCCGAACCTATTGTATTACAGCGGGAGAAGAGATTGAGTCTCCTTGACAACAATCCTCTCCTGAAAGCGCAAGTCGTCCAGAGCCTCAGATATCTGTCTCAGGAAGGTCTCGAAGAAGCTATGAAGCAGAGAAGACAGGACCTTCAAGCACCCGTACCAGATGGGATTTCCGTCATCCGCGCGAAGTATTTAGAGATTGTGCAGTGGCTTTCTAGTCAGCAATACTACCCTGGAATTTCTAGGGAAGACTTCAAGCTTTTCCTAGACGTGGCGCAAACCTCACTCTTCACCTGTCCGCTGGCATCGTGTCCGCGAGCAAGCCTGGGCTTCCGGTCAGAAAAGGAGCTCCGAGAGCACGAATTAAACCACTCGCAAAAACTCTGGTGCAGCTTTGCTGGCTGTCATTATCGGCTTCCATTCTCGACTCCTCAGGCGCTGGCAAATCACTCTAGCAAGTATCATGAACAGAGATTTCATCGAAAGAAGCTACGCCATGTCGGCAACTTCACTCCCATCCTGCAGGGGGTACACCTGCCCTCGATTACCCAGACCGAAGCTATGCAAAGGATGTCCGGCCAGGATATAGGAATGGACCAAACTTCCTCGCCAAGCGTGAACCAGCAGAAAGATTATAATGCTAGTCACATTGTTGAGATTCCTTCCTGTCATATTTCGCCTAAAATTGTCCTTTCACGCGGGTTGGGCGACGGGCTGATAGACTGCGCGTGTTTTAGCTATGACGGCAAATATATCGCCCTTATGACTGTCAAAATCATCCAAATTATTGATATCCGCTCGAAAAAAGAGGTACATTGTTTGAAAGCATTCGACGTTGTCATGTGTTTTTGCTTCAGCCCCGATAGTAATTACCTGGCCTGTGGTGGAGATGGTAGAGTTGAGGTCTGTTTTTCCTGTCATTTGCGTTTCTGGGATGTGACTGACGAACCGCCATGGTCTCTTTTAGGTCTATGATATTGGGGCCAAAGCAGTTTCGCGCATTTTCAAGTATGATGGCACCTTGCTGGGCATTATTATCCCCAACAAGGACATTCTTGCCTCATCGTCTAGTCTAGGTGTTCTTAGCGCTGCCATCCTATTGTGGGGTATGAAGCAAGGCACTCTTCTTCAGAGGATCGTTCTGCGTGAGTGTGCTTCTATGGCTATTTCGCCGGATATTAGATATTTATTCGTAGCGTCCATTGGAGAAATTCTTGTCTTGCACGAAGCTCTCGTCTCACACACCCCCGCTAGTACGCTGAGTAGTCACGGGCTGCTGATCCGTTCGGTGGATGTTTCACCTAATGGATTGGGCCTTCTTGGCTCTAGCGTCGATGGGGGGGTTATTGTATGGGAACGGGACAGGCAGCAGGATTCGGCCTGGAATATGCGAAGGTTCGAGGGACATGAGACTTCTGTTGTCGACGCCAAGTTCACAGAGGATGGCGAAAGGGTCATATCAGTATCAGAAGACAGGGAGGTTAGGCTCTGGGACTTAAAGAGTGGAGTGAGCCGGGTCCTAGTGAAACGTCTCACGAATAACAATGTCGGCCTCCGAAGGGCCATCCTCAGTCCAAGGGGGGACTATGTCGCAATTTTCTGGGACGGTGGGATGGATGTCATTGAATCCGGTCTGTTCGGGATCTAGACGGCGAAACCCTATCTCAGGACTGGGCAAGGGAAGACACACAGGGCGATCTCATCGACGAATCAACTCGGAATACCGTATACCGCGCTGGGAGGATGGCCGAATTGCACAAGGAGGTGATAGAGCTTTGCTGGTGCGGTGGCTCATGCATCGCATATCTCGCTCGTACGGGTTCTGAGGGCACTCTTGGGTGTCCCGGCCCTTTGGGCTGCAATTTCAAACTTTTTTTTTTCTCCGTTTCAGATTCCTATCTACGGGATCTGGGCCAGGCAAATGGGAAAGGAAATAATAACTCAAGAATAAAGAAAAAGAAAAACCAAACGCCCAGTACACCGAGAAACACAAGCCCAATGTATGGTTACAACAAGACCACGATTCCATACTCTCCACTCTTGCAACCCCCCCTTCTTCTCCCTTCCAGCATCTCCCTTCCCCAAAGCTCATTCTTCCTCGACAAATTGTAGGAGAAGAAAAAGAAAGAAGTGCCAACTCCCAGGCTTACTCGCTATCATCCTTCTTCCCCTTCGAAGCCTTCTTCGCCTCCTTGGCGGCCTTCTTCTCCGCCTTCCTTCGCTTCCTCTCGGCCCTCTCCTCAGGCGTCTCCTCGTCCTTCTTCCTCTTCTTGGAATCGGCCTCGTCCGCCGCGGGTTCCGCCACGGCAGCA